>CAJVQA010004469.1:0-17530 GCA_910591915.1 Cetraspora pellucida
TCTACCGGGTGTTTGATAAGTCCTTGGATAGGACCTTTTTTTTAATCACTAAATAAATTACTATACTATATAAAAAATGTAATAGTTATAATCTTTAAAAATTAATACTATCGGAGATATAAAAAGGTCCAGTCCAGAGACTTATCAAAATAGTTGACTGAATACCTCATTAGCTCACAGGTGGCCCATGGGTAGACTCACGGGTTTGTTCACAGGTAGACCCGCGGGTTGACCCATGGGTTTGTTCATGGGTAGACCCGCGGGTCAACCCATCCAAGCCTATCCGGGTGGACATAATCATAACCCGGATACCTGACCCACCCGGGTATACCTGGGTCAGGCCTATCTGGGTTCAATCACTAGCTACAACTAACAAAGATATTAGAAAGAAGCTTAAGTAAAATATATTAATTAATAATACATCTAGCAAAACAGAAAAATAACTTACAAAGAACATTAGAAAACTGTATAATAAAATACAAAGATCTTGAAAGCTGCAGAATACTATAACAAAAGATAGTAATAAAACAAGTAAATGAATTATTAATAAAATTAAATAGATAAGACAATTTTGAACAGTTAACAAAACTAAAAATAACACAAGGCTGCTAAAGAGTAAGTCTAATAGAAAACATATAGAAAATAGAAAAGATATCAGAGAACATAGACAGTTGAAAAAATAACTTAACCTGTTTAACAATATTAAAAGCAAAAAATTAAAAATAAATATAAAAATAAAAGACAATTTATAAACAATGTTTGGGTATAACACCAAAATAAATAAGCTTATAGATACTAATTTATAAAAGAGAAGTGAAATTAGAATAAATAAAGAAAGTTTAGTATATCTAAACCAACTACTCAATATAAAAGAAGAAAGATTAATCACATGACAATAGTTAAAAAATTACTAAGAACTAACAAGCAAAAGGAAAAAAACAAGTGATTTAAAATAATAGAACAAAAAGTGCTTAGTAAACCAAAAAGCAGAAAGGTCAAAAGGCACATTAGGACAAACAGGCAAAATATACAGACAATACAAATTAAATGAAAGAGTATATTAGAAAACAAGAAAAGAAAAGAATAAATAGTATAATAATTCATGTAACTTAACAAAAAAATTTAAACTAACAAAGTAATAATGATAATAAATTAATCATTTTATTTATTTCGAATAACTCAATAAATGTAAATTTATTATAGCCAGAAAGTATTATTAATACGGTTTTTTAAGTATTTGGAATATTCCATAAACTTTTAAAATGATTATAATCTTCCAATTTATTTTTTGTTGCTGCATCCTGGATTCAAATAAATAACCAGAATTATAATCTTACGAAAGAGCATTAAAAATAAAAACTACAAGATTTTCTAGTTCAATTGCACTTTTTTGATTAGTTTTTATATTTTTATTTCTTTTTTCGTTTATTGTTAATGGAAATTGGTTACAGCAATCAACACATATTTTTAGAATAGTGTGTTTATTTGAGTTTATGCTTTTAACGATCGCGTTTCACTTTAAAGAATCGAAGGAAAAAATCACTTATTAAATCAATTATGTTAACGTTAATATATTATTATCATGATCTAATTGTAATATCACATGATTTCCGAAACTTTTTTGGGTGGATCCATCGGCATTTACATCATTCACCTTATGAAAAACTAGCAATACAATGTTTATTATTTATGGAGATAGTCTAAAGCCAGGTATGTTTTAAATTGGTTACTAATCGATTTGTAAACTGAAACTCACGTGGAACATATAGCTAGGGATGGTAAAAAAACATTTTTCACTGTTCTTAAACAATCTTAAAGATATGGATATGTTGAAAGACTTCTGCCACTTTTAAGAAAACCAATCTACTAAACCTGAATGATATCTATAAAAATCTCTTAAGACTTTAATTGAAAAGGAGTCTGACTAATATTTTTATGAGTTACAATCTGAGATAGAACTTTAAAAACAGAGATTGTTAAGTTTAATGTGGGTACACAAAAAAGTTTAACATAAATTTATTCAAATGTATAATTCGCAATTGAATTACGTATAATCGTTACGTATCAATATATCGCAACCGTGCCAAAATTTTGTGTAACAGTGTTAAACTTTCTGAGCATCTCTGTAATACTGTAATAAACGTTACATTGATCATGCCGAAATCAATAACTTTCGAATCGGCTGAATAATCATTCGGTTAATTTTTCATAAGGTGTCTCAGAAATAATGATAAAAGCTGTAATAATATAAGTCAAACATTTCTGGGCCAAAATTATCAGCTAGACAACTTTACTAAATGAGTGTGTCATGACTTCATTAGTAAAACTTTTAGTGATCTTGGGCAAAATTACAAAAATTGGATTGTTTAGCTACCCCAGTGAGACCATGAAAGATCGTCGTATATGCACCAATCAAAACAGCTTTAATAAGTTTTTTAAAAAAAGCGTGATTTTCACGTTACACCTGATCTAGTGATCTTATTGGCGACGATCATCCAAAAAATCCGATTGGTTGGAACGTAATACGATTAAAAAAATTCAAATCAAACGTTCGTTTTGTCAAAAACTGCTTATTTCTCAAAAATCAGCACAATAAACCACCTTTAGCACTCTAACAAAAAGTTTTTGTTGAGCAATATTATTACATAATTACTCTTCACTAATTTCTAACCCAGACCCTAACACTAACATAAACGAGCTTTAAAAAATTTTTTGTTGTGTCACACATTCAAGTAGTGCGAGGAGATAACGATAATCAATAGCCTCAAACCGTAATGTTGATTGGCTCTAAAGTCACGTGGTTCAGGTAGAATCTCACTTAAACTTTTTTTTTCGACATAGCGCATTATTAATTATTAATTTCGTTACTCAGTTCAGAATGAAAGGAGAATTAGACGACTTCGAAGAAGAATTTGACGACTTCGAAGAAGAATTTGACGACCTCGAAGAAATAGACGATGGAGCCGAGGATCTTGTCGAAGAAGACGATCAACAAATTGAAGATGCAAAAGCAGAAAGTTTGCTTTCTTTTATTAGTCTATTGGATAAAAAAAGAAAACGAACCGATAATGACATTCCTATAGAAAAAAGTAAAAAGCAGATCAAAGAACGTACAGAAGCTTATGAAGAATCAGAATATAATTTAGTAACTAGAGAGTCTTCAACTGGAAGAAAAAAAGTCAATTTTCATGATCTAATAAGCACAATCCAAGAGGAAGCAGGATTTAGTGGTTTAAAACAAAAATTGGCATCACTTGAAAGTGGTGGTAATAAAGGAACTTATAAAGAACCCTTACCAGCTCCTCTACAGCAACGTATTCAGGATAAATTGAATAGGCAAGCTGCTTATGAAGAAACTAAGAAAGATATTAGTAAATGGGAACCAATTGTTCGGCAAAATCGTGAAGCTGATCATTTGAAATTCCCAATACATCCAATTCCTAAACATACACCATCTGTTAATATCTTGGCTGGCACATTTAAAGTATAAATATGATATATAATTATTATTTCTTTTGCTTTAATAAGGTGGCATTTATGTACTAAATGATATATATTTCTTTTTTTTTTTAAGCCTTTAACAACACTTGAAAAAGAAGTTGATTCTATATTGGTAAAAAGTGGAATGAAAGAAGAGGACATTCAAAAATATGAAGATATTCAACTAAATAAATTATCTACTGAAGAAGTTGCTGCACGACGTAGAGAACTTCGTCATATGCGTGAATTAATGTTTCGTGAGGAAATTAAAGCTAAAAGAATTGCAAAGATAAAAAGTAAAACTTATCGTAAAATTAGAAAAAAAGAAAAAGTAAAGGAAAAATTAAAGCTTGATCAATTAATCGAACCGGATCAAAATTTGGCTCAAGATGAACGAATGAAATTAGAAACTGCTCGAGCGAAAGAGCGTATGACTCTAAAGCATAAAAATACTAGTAAATGGGCCAAACAAGCTCTTAAACATGGTCGACATGATACAGAAAGCCGGCAAGCGATTATTGAGCAATTACAAAGGCATGATGATTTGAAACGTAAAATTCATGACCTTGGTTCTGATGAAGAATTGGATGATGTCTCAAGTGAATCTAATGAAGATAATGAAAATGTTATAAAAGAAAAAGCATTTGACGAGTTGGCACAATATAAGCTTAAAGAGTCAAATGAAGAAGAACCTGTGAAGGGTATAATGGGCATGAAATTCATGCAAGACGCTATGCAACGGGAGCAGAAAGCGACACAGCAATTAATAGATGACTTCATAGAAGACTTGGAAAATAATGATTTTAGCGATGATGACGATGATGATGGTAATGACAAAAACAAACAGACTAAAAAAAATAACGAGAAGGTAAAGGATCCGGTGAGGCATATAGACAACAATCTTGGAAGAATGATATTTGGTGTTGAAAACAAGGTAAATAAGTGCATTTTATTAAACATTACGATATATAACATTTTTAAGAACATTTTATAACTTTACATTATTCTAATAGGAAAAAAAAGGGTCTTCCGCTGATTCAGCTGATGCTAGGGTGTCCTTTGATCAAGGACCAGATATCACAACGGTATTTAACAATTTGTTACATTATCGAATTTTTACCAAAATATACTTTGCAACTAAAGATATATATATTTAGTTACCAAAATCTACTTTTGATAAAAAAAACGATTCCGAGGCAACACTGCTTTCAGATAATAATTTATCGGACCAACAAGTCGAATTACAACAAAATGATTCCGAGGAAATAAACCCTTGGCTTCAACATGACACCTCTAAACTAGCGACCTCTAGTAAAAACGTTAATAAAAGTATCAAAAATAATAATAAACTTGATAAATTAGCATCGAAACTCAAAAAACAGAAAAACAAGGTGCAGACAAAAGAGTGTGTTGAGATTGACGTGAATAAAACTATGTCTGTTCAAGTTACCGGTAATTACAGTGTATATTCAAAAAAAACTAAACTTTCATTTTAAAATTGACTATATTTTATTTTTATATGTCAAGATGATGATTCGAAAAAAGAAAAAGTAAAGACATCAACACCTGATAATTCAGTTATCGAGAACGTTAATATTGAATCTGATAACGATGATGGTATTAACGCTAAAGAAATAGAAAATTTTGTAAATGTGAAGAACCCAAATGCGTTTACGCAAAGAGAATTAGTCGCTCGTGCTTTTGCTAATGACAATGTAGTCGAAGTAAGCTAATATATCATATATATATATTTTTAAAAAAATTTATATATTTATATATATATATACTATATTATTTGTTCTGAATAGGAATTTGAATCGGAAAAACAAGCCATTATTGATGAAGATAAGCCTAAAGAGCAGGACATAACACTACCCGGTTGGGTAAATTTTAGCCTGGATTTATTTATATATCTATTTTGATGTCATAGTTCGCTCGTGTTATTAATAAAATAAAATTTTATTTTTTAGGGAACATGGGGTGGTAAGGGGGTTAAACGACAAAAAAACAAGAAACTCATAATAGCCAAACCATTACCAGGTGAAGGCATTGATGCTAAAAAACGTAAAGATGCAAAATTAAAGCATGTAATAATTAATGAAAAAAAGATTAAGAAGGTATTTATATCAATAGAAAAATTGGTATTACTGCAATTTCAGAATATTTATTTATTATTTTTTAAATATTCTGATTAAATTTAGGCAAAAAAATATCTTGCTACGGATATTCCACACCCATTCGAGACTAGAGAACAATATGAGCGTAGTTTACGTACCCCGATAGGTAAAGAATGGAATACGCATGAAGTATTTCAAAAAATGATTACACCTAGAGTTATCACAAAAATGGGTGTTGTAATTGATCCTTTAAATGCACCTTTTAAACCTAACACCGAGATAGATTGATATATTTATTTTGATTTAAAATATAATAAGTTTATAAATTATTGACACATTTGGCTGTGAATTCTTTTGTCCCGCGTTTTTAAGTTACAATAGTTTTCTAATTCATACAAAAGGAGTGCTCACTAACTTTATTGAATTCAACAATCAGAATCAAGTTGCCACCCATAAAATTTCAAATCATGTAAATTAAGCATCAGGGACAGTAAATTGTAAAATTTTATATAATTTTGCATTTTAATGAAGTTTTTAGACACGAAAAATTTGATCGAGTTATTGTCGTAAAAATTAAACTACTATTTTTAAAAGTGATATTCCGGATCGCAGAAGACAAGTTTATCTGTAATATCTTTTGACTCTCGAATCATGATAAATTCTAATGATTTGAGTCACGAGTTGAATTTTATCATTGCATGTTCCAAGGATTCAAAAATGCAATTGTTATAATATTAGCAAGATATTTTCTCAACTATAATTAAATCAAATAAAGACTAAAACACGAAAGCAAAGCACCAGAAACTAAAACTCGTAATATTTAAAAAAAAAATAAAAATAGCACTAGAAACTCTTGTAGGTTATATATTAGAAGCAATGTTTCAACCTTGAATAATTAATATAAAAATTATGAGATTATATATTTTCCTTTATTTCTGAACATTTTTATATAGAAAATTAAATAGATTTATATGCCTCGTGACAACACTGCTTCAAAGTAATTGGGTGTGGATTAACCGTCTAAGAAATTTTAAATTCCCCATTTACAACAATTATATTTAGATCCATTTTAACGTGTTTATAAGAACCGAATGGCTATGAAAGATTTCGAGGAATTAAAGCTTAATAAATCTTATTGAATTATAAAGCTTTGACTCATCATTGAATAACAGATCGAATACATTCCCGTTAATGACTGGCTTAACACATTTGAAAATTTGCCGGTTTCTAAATTATGACCGTTTTTTTTTTTTTGCGTTACACCCGATCTTGACATTTGATTGGTCAGATAAATTTTTTTTAGGGTGTTACGTTGGGGAGGTTAACTGCGAAGGTACTCATACGAGCTTATATACGTATATATATAAAGTCTATGTATTTACATTTATCATATTTGCCATGTCAGACGAAATAATTTGGCAGGTCATTAATCAAGAATTTTGTTCTTATAAAGTCAAGTAAATCTATTTTTACTTTCCTAAGAAATTTTTTAATTGATGTTTTTATGAGTACTTATCTTGAATTTTATTTTAGAACTACAACCCAAAATCTTTGTCGTAATGAATTCAACGTTACCGGATTATGTAATAGACAATCATGTCCTTTAGCGAATAGTCAATATGCGACTGTTCGTGAAATAGATGGTATTTTAACATTTAATTGAATAACAAACTTAATTTATTAATATATTTGATCCATTATCTAATTTCAAAGATCATAAAATTAATTTTTAATAGGTATATTATATTTATATACAAAGGTCATAGAGAGAGCGCATACGCCAGCTCGTATGTGGCAAAGAACTAAATTGTCTAAAAATTATGCTAAAGCATTAGAACAAGTGTGTAATAATTCTATCATTTAATTATTTCAAAATTCATTATTAATCATTTATTTTACGGGTTGGTGGAAAAAGATTGATAAAGAGTTGCTGTATTGGCCAAAATTCTTGATTCACAAATGTAAACAACGTATAACCAAAATTACTCAATATATGATACGGATGAGAAGATTAAAATTGAAAGATAATAGGTATGTTTATATGTTAATAAATTTATTTGATTAATAATCTTTTAGTACACATTACTTGTCAACTTTTACAAAATTTATAAAGACCACAACTCGTTGGAGTTAAAAAGAAGGTCGAAAGACGTGAAGCTAAACGGGAAAGGAAGGCTGAAGAAGCAGCAAGAATAGATAAAGCCATTGAAAAAGAATTGATTAATCGATTGAAAAGTAAAGCTTATGGTGATAATCCGTTAAATGTTAATGAAGAAGTTTGGAAATCGCTTTTAGAGGGTGATCAACTTGAAGCCGAAGATGATATGACTGAAGAAAGTGATGTTGAGGATTTAGAAGTATTGTATAGAATTATTTTACATATCTTTCTTGAATATGTTAGTGCAATGTCAATTTACATGATTTTGCCGTATTAGAATGAATATGTTGAAGATAATAGTGAAGATGAATTAGAGGATTTGGAAGATATATTTAAGGATGGCGGTTTTGATGATTATGATGATCATGAGGATAATGACGATGATGATGATGATGAGGTAGATAGAGTTTATAAGTTTGATAATATTTATATATTTGTTTCCAACTCAATTCTAACATACTATTGTATTATAAAATTATATAAGGAAAATGAATCAAGTGATTATAGTGATATACTTGATACCTTGGAAGAAGCTAGTGAAGATAACGAGGAAGTTGAAAAACCTAACATCAAGGTATACTACTACAACTCTAGGTTTTCGAATAACTAGTAACATTATGCACTAATATATATATTTTTTTAACAGGGTAAAAGAAAAAGTGCCGAAATCAAAGAATTACGATCAAAAAAGAAAAAACGTAAAATTTATTTCATTTCGATTTTTCAATTGTCATTTTCTTATTCAATAGTTTATAACAAACCATTGTTTTTAACAGGTGGCAAATATGTTGAAGTCGAATACGAGCATGAGCAATCATTATCAAAAGAATTCAATTGGTGAACTTTACCAGTCCATCAATCAATCAATACAGCTTTTTTTCATTAATATATTAAACTTTAATTGGGATACGTTCATTACAGATTGTTCTTGTTTAAACTAATGTGTTCTATTTATTCAAAATCGCACCAACACACTAATAAAAAAAAATTCTTTTAGTTATACTTAACCATTCGATCGTATTTACTATTTCTAGGTTGTTCTTGTTTAAAATAATGAGTCTAATTTTATTCCATAACCTCCGAATCATAAACGAACAAGAAATAAAAAATACCATTTTTTTAGTCATCTATAACCATTGGATCGTATCTACTATTTCCAGCTTGCTGAACTTCTCTATTCATTTTCCAACACCAAATGGTCGCATCATCACAGACCGCAACCATCCAATTTCTGTTCTTCGAGAATGCAATTTGCCTTATTGTACTATCACATGATTCCATTCCAAGTATCGATGGTTTACATTCTTTCTTTTCAACTTTCTCTGATTTCAAATTATCGCCAGTGTGATTACCTGAACCAGAGGAAGTAGAACCACCATTGGAATCAGTAGTATGAGTATTCGCACCTGAAGCCGATTTTTTACCGTTTCCACCATTTGAACCATTTCCTTTCTTTTTCATTGTAACTTTTTCTTTTTTATTAGTTCCTGTACTTTTTGACTTTTTTTTATCGATATATTTGTCAATAAGTAATGGAATCTCTTGTAAATCCCACAAGTAAATTTGACCAATTTGATTTCCTGTTGCAAGTTGTTGGTAGTCAGGAGAAATACCAAATCTAAGAAACCAAATGTCACAATGATCAAATTCAAATTCGCAAACTATATCATAGCTTGATGATTGCTATATTTTATGCAAAAAGATATTATTTAGAATATTAACTTGAACATAAAATAAATTTATATTAATAAAAATAATACATGCTTTACTTGGCACAGCGGGACCGCCAACAATAGTAGTTGTTACATTGGAGTTGTCATTCGCTATCAAATCGACACTGGGCTTCCATAATATAATCGTTGCATCTGCTGCACATCTTGAAAACAATAAGTCACCGTACCATCTTACACAATCAACATAGTTATTGTGCAATTGAGCCGTTGAGTAAATAGGAAAATGTACAAATAAAGGAGCCGATGGCTTTCCGTGTGATCTACAGCATGTTTGTTGCCTAGATGAAGATGATTGAGGACGAGAAGGTTGTGTAGGTTTTAAAGAAGACTCGATGGTATTCCTGACCACTGGTGTACATAGAGACCAAATTTTAACGGCATGGTCCATTCCAGAAGAAACCAAAAAATCTCCAGATAAATGTACGTCCTAATAAAATTTTAGGATCAAATGATATTATATTACAAACATATTACGAATAATTAAATCCAATTAGCTTACAAATAAAAGAAACAAGTAATTACAATGCTCAAGACAGGTTCACGATGACCGCATTCACCACCAAAAACCAAAATAGGCAAACAAGTCATTACATTCCATAATCGCACAGAAAAGTCTTTACTCGCCGAAAATAATAATGTTGGTTTTCTTGGATGAAATTTAATCTCGTTTATCTCCTGTATCAAATAAATACAAATATTTATTAAGCTTGAAATAAACAAATGCAGAGAACCACAGAGTAAAATTATTAACATCGAACTTGCATCACCATGTCCTATCAAGGACTGTATTTCAATGTAACGCGTCATAGAATAAATTTATAATAATAAATTTATAAAATAAGATCAGTTGATGTAACGTGAGGAATTTATCATTATATTATAAAACGTACCCGCACGACACTGCCAGCACTAGAGTCTATAATTTTAACAATACCCTGAGCACCAGTAACAGCAAGCCAAGGAGCACCGGTATTAGGATCAAAAGACCAGGCGCAACAATAAAAATTTTCATCAGTCTATAAAACACAGGTTAGACTTTAAGATATAAAATTTAGTAAATTACAATGATATAATTAAATATAAACATTTTTACATTCTCATCCACATAAGTTTGTAATACCTCGAGAGATACAGGTTTAGAGTTGTCAAATTGAGCGATAATTACCTAGAAAATTTGAACAAAGATATATTTAACGCCTTCAAAATAAGCCAGTCTTTGAACGGATCTAGTACTTACGCTTCGACCACCCACTGCGGCAAAGATCGCTTCATCACGTGGGTCATACGGGTTAAAGCTCACACCATAATAAGCTACTTTCGTCGATTCCTTTCTTTCACAGTATAAAATTTTCCATGTAAAAATTTTGTATAAGAAATACGCGTGTTAGTGAAATTTGTAACGAACAATTAACATCGGTAAAAAGGAAGTTTGGATCATGTATACCCCAAAATAATGTTTCAGCCAATATTTATCACCTGCTGACATTTTTTTTTCTTGGGAAATGAACTACCTTAAAGGAATTCTTGAATTTCAAAAGCTTTGGTGTTTGGAATTATCGCGTTTATATATGCAGCTACATGTTCACGTGATAAGCGCCTTGACCTCTTACAGATGCATTATAAAATTTCACAAAATACACAAAACATTCTTATTCAACCCATCTGAGAGAATTAGTCAAACCAATCCCAATTATTATTTTATCAAAAAAAAACGCCTGGTGCGTAGTTTGATAATCAAGTTTTAACTTCTTTCCTACCGTCATGTAATAATTTGGAATGTTTGGTCAAAATTTTAGACTATAAGGCCACACAAATTTAATATCTTAGTTTTTATAACATGAAATTTTTGATTAGATCCGGCCGGCCGGCCGGCTTTTTTTTTTAATTTTTCATATATCAATTTTATAAAATTTTTAAAACCAATTAATTAATTTTGTATGGCCTAACTGATATATATAGACGTTTGCTAAATTTCGCATAAATAACGTGATAAAATGAACGTCTTTGCATACATATCTTCGATTATTTTATGTGTTCGTTAAAGTTAATTTAATAAAAGAGTGTTAATCCGTTTCAATCCCACAACATTTACTCGGCCATATTATTTGCTTGGTCTCAACAATTATTTGGCTTCTATATTATTTTTTTGGCCGCCATATCATTTTTTTTTGCAGCCGTATCATTTTTTTTGGCCATCATACGGTCGAGACACTTAAAGATTACATTTGTTCCATTTTTAAAATTTAAAAATTTAAAAATTTAATTCATTTTAAAACATTAATATTTTTTTTTTTAAAGTGACCTCTTGATCTTTTGATTTTTATTAATGCTTTTTGGTAGTATGATTTCATATGGAACTATTACTGAAAGAGTATACAATTGGTTACACATGTAACTTTTCTATATTACCTATTTAAGAAGTCTATCCAAAGGTTTCTTACCAATTGTCATATCTAGCATCCTTGTTTAGATAATTTATTTTAAACCTTCTGAACATGCAACCTGTGTTAATTTCATTGGATCATGTTCAGATTATCATCTTAACTTTAGGATTATTTTATTCTTAAGAGAAATTTCTTGAAATTTTCTGTATATTTATTTTACAATTGACTTGGTATCATTATAGTTAAATTAACACTTATAATTAAGATTAGTCATTAAATTACTATACTTTTATAGAGTTAATCTGAATCTTAGTATTACTTTACAGTATATTCAAAGTACTTTAATATGTTTTGTTTTTGTTAGATTTCTAATCCAGATAGTTTAGTAGAACTATAAACTGTCTTTTGATATATTAGATCAGTTTGATATTTTTTTTCTTTAGTTCAATTTTGACAATTCAGTTGATAGTATTTCTTATCTAAGATTTCTGTTTATTTGATTTTTTAATATTAGTATCTGTTTCTTAAGTTTAAATTTTATAATAGTATTGTTAAAGATTTGTACTATCTTTTTGCTTAGGTTTTTTTAAATAAGTTTCTTATTTTTATAAATTTATATACAATCAATTCTCTTTATAATCACACACTTGGTTTAAAGAATTTGATACTTATAAAAAGTTTGTGCTTATATAGAAGTTAAATTTTATAAGTATTATATAAGTTAGTTTTAAAAATTAATGTGATTATAAGCAAATGTGATTATAGAAGAGGTGACTATAGAAAGGTCTGACTGTAATTATAAGAATTTATCTTGGGTTTGCATTACCTAATACAGGTTGTATTTTTTTGTATAACTAGTTATACAGATATCCTATAATCTGTCAATTATACTTATATAACTATAATTACAAGTATCTTACAATAATTTAATTATTGAAATAATAATATAGATAAAAATTTAAATTTTATTATCAGTAAGTTTTAAATTTACAAACTACTATTTGAAGAGTTGATAACTTAATCACTTATTAATTTTTGAAATTAATAAATTTTGAATAATAAATTTTATAAAATTTGATTGATTAAAAAATTTTTAAAAATTAAAATATTAGTTACATAATTTGTTATATAATTTTACTTAAAATTTTTTTTTACTAATTTAATATAAAATTTTATTCTGAACAAGTTTATTTAAAAGATAAAAATATATTTTCTTAGTAAAAAAAAAAAAACTTTTATATAAAAAAACTATAAATTTTATACTTATTATATAATAAACTTATTTTTTTATATTTACTATTATTATTTTTTTTAATCTTAACCAGTTATACTTGTACTTTATTAAAATTCTTTTTTTTTTGGTATTAAGATAAGGTTATATCCTCTAGTCTTTATTAGTATATTTATTATAGCTAGTACAAATCTATTATACATCATCTATTACTATATATCTATTCAGACATAGAACTCAAACTTATTTATCTACAACCTAAACCTATCAGAGTTTTGTATTATGTTCTACTTACACCTAACCTGGATTTTTGTTTCACTACTAATTATATTAGGTAATTTATATATTCCTCTCATGTCTCACAACCTATTTTAACAACTTCCAAATTGGTCCACTAGGTCATTTGCTTTTTTTGAGTTACCATCTTTGGTTTGCCTGACAGGTGCCTTTTTAGCATGTATATTAAGCCAGGTTTCTGCTATCACTACTAACTTACCAATTCAGATACTAGTAGCATGTATCTCAAGCCAGGTTCCTGTTACTGCTACTAGTTTGTAACCCTTCTTGGTCTTAGCATTATTTTCAACAGAATGTACATCTAACCTGCCCCTTAAGTACTCTCTTCTATGGTATAGATGAAACTTTATTTCAGAAATGAATACATATCTTCTTCTAGCCATTGACTGATATTTTCACTACTGTTACATTATGCTGCAGGTTTTTTTTTGTTCTGTTTTATATCATAGGCAATTCTTCTGCCTTTTTAAGAACATCTTAGTCTGAATCTACATTTAGACTAAGATGTTCACACTGTGTTCAAATAGGTTTTTACTTCTAATTTAGATATCTCAATCATGATTAATATAACATTTATGTTGATATGTTCTACTTGTTTTGTCATAGACTTCTATATAGGTGTGACTAGAGCTCTGGTTTGGAACTTTTAGATATACAAAACAGGCTACAACTTCTCTATGTAGATGGTTACCTTCTATTCTTAGTCATTTTACAATACCAGAGGTGCTTCTAATCTTGATAAGGCCAATCCTTTGTCACAAACCTTCTATGCATACACTGCTTCTTTCACTACTCCAGTTCATGTTACCTTGATATCACTCTTCTAATCAAGTACTCCACAAGTTGAATGCAGAGATGTTGGTACTGCTCTGTCTCCAGAAGACTTACATACATAACCCTTTGTATAATAAAACCTTCTATGATACTGTTGTTATACATAGTGCCCACACTCTGCAAAGTTGGTTTTTTTTCAAGAATTCCTTTTTTCTATCATATACTGCACTTGGACTTGACTACAGGGCTCAATTACAGGCTCCTTATGGTTTACAGATGCTAAAATCTTTTAATTTTACCCCTAGCTGAACTTGAACTATTGACTTTGACTATGTGAGTATAGAAGCTTAAGCATTAAGCTATAGAACCCACACTTCTTTATTAAGATTCTTAAAACTATATATTTATACAATTACATAGAATTTCCCAATATCTAAGTCTAGTATTGCTTAGCCACCTTAATGGTACCAAAGTGCAACTTGTCACACTATCTTAGTTAAAGATAGACTGCTTGTTTAACTACTTAAAGCTATACCAGAAGGGTCTTCTCTTTTCTGTAACAAGCATATTTATTGTCTTTAAAGCTTCTTTTTTTATTTGTTCTTTCTTTTCTGCTTTCTTTTCTTTTTCTTCTTTTTTTGCTTATTTATCTTTTTTTATCTTCTTTTTTGTTTTTTTTCTTGCACAGATATCTTTTTTCATTTTGTTTATTATGTTGAATTTCTTTTTTCAGACTTGTATTTTTTCATATTATACTCTCTATACTTGGTCATAAAAGATGTTCTATACTGTTCTTATTATTATATCTATGTACTTCTATATTGCCTACTAGCGTAATAGTCACTCAAGTCTTTTCTCTACTTTTAGCATTGTGAGTTTCTTTATAAGCACTTTTTTGTTTGTAATTTTTTCAGCTTCTGTTTCTTCAAATAATGCCTTTTATAAGATTTGTAATAGAATTCTGTTTTTTTCATCTTTCTTAAGTCCATTCCATGCTGTTGCTGTTGCAACTTTTTGGATTCACTTCTACAGACTTTTTTGTTCACTACAACTTGTTAAATATAACTGAGTCTCTTTTTCTTAAACTTGGCATACTTGGCACTCTGCTGTTATATATACTTTTGGTCTTTTTTTGTTTAGCTCCTTAAGTATTGATAGGCTATCTATTATGTACTTGATTGCTGTAGCTCTTCTTGTACTAAGTTTTCTTAATATACAATGAACTTCTTTTGTTCTATTCATTTCTTTCTAAAAACTTGACCAATTATATAATACATTTTTTGTTTCTGGTTCTAAAGTTTGTATTAGGTTTGTTTCTCTTCAACTGGCTTCTATTTTGGCATTTGCTATTATTTTACATAGCAGTTTTGTCAATATGTCAATTTTCTTGTTTTCTCACTCTAAATAGTATTCTATCTTATCACATTTGGCTTTATTTGCATATATTTTATCTTAGCAATTTGCTTCTTTTGCAAGAAAGTCTGTTCTGTCATTCTACTTATTTTTACTGTGACTTTTAACTTTGGTTATTTCTATCTTAATGTTCTTGCTCTTGATTAAACCTACAATGCTCATTATCTATATTGCATTTTTTCTCTTCAAGATTCTTTCCTCTTCTACATTTTGAAGTGCTCTATTAATATTTCTTAATACTATAATACTGTTTGTAAATACTTCTACACTTTTCTCTTCTGGCACTATTAAGATTATTGTCCAAATTGCTGCTAATTCTGCAATTGTTGCTAAGAACTAATCTTCAAGTCCCAATGCAGTTTCTTTCTCTGACCAATCTTCTTTCTCTTCTACTTGTACCTAATCGATGCTCATTCTTTCTGTATTGTTTTCTTCTTTCTTCTTGTATAATACTCTATTAGTATAAAAACTATATTTTCTCTTGTCTCTTTTCTTATTTCATATTAATATCTCTACTAACTGATTTGTAATTATGTTATTTAATTCTTGTTTTCTAATCATTTCTACTTCTAATTCTTCTGTTTGTCTTATTTCTAGTAACTTCATTTTATCTTTTTTCTATTCTTCTATTATTCTGTCTTCTAGTATCTTCTTTAGCATTGCATTTATCTAATTATTAGCTTTCTCTATTAGCAATTCTGATATGACTCTCATGTTGTGGTCTCATCTTATCCATCTTCCACACTTATTTGTTATCTGTTCTAAACTGTTTTTACAACCTCTGCATATATTTAGTTCTGTTACTATTCTTCTTTCTTCTATATACATTAACTAATGCTTTACTAATACTTTTTTCTTTTTTTTCTTAATTATTTTGCCTAATTGCTAGTTGTGTTTTGGCCTATAGATAATCTATTATTTTTTCCTTCGATCTTTAGACATCTTTGTCTAATTAATTTTTAATGCTTGTGTATTGTAACTTTTTACTTTGTAATGGTCTTGTACTTCTCTGCTCATTTGTGTTCTCAGCATCTTTCTTTCTATTTTGCTAAGCTATTTAGTTTTCTTTCTTTTGCATAACAAATCTTGAAGACTTTTGAGCTATCTCTATATGATCAGGTTGTCATCTTTTATATCTACAAGTTGATTCAGATATACTAATCTCTATTCATTTATTGTACTACTGTTTGCTATTCATGTTTTTATTTTTAATATGTCTTTTATCTGTTTACTATGTCCATAAACTTTCTATAAGAGTTTTTCTGATTTAATTTTTATTCTTATTTCTTTTGCTTTAGCTATTGTTTGACAGGCTAAGTTGTTTTTCCAAAACTTCTTAACTTCTATTTTTCTTTTATTGACTCAAATATTACCTGTTAGACCTAATTTCTGACATTCTTAAGTTATTCTAAGTTTGTTAATTTATGCACACTATCTCATCTGTTGAGTTTTAAAAAAAGACTGCTTATTTGCTTTGTCATTATTTCTTGGCTTAGTGTTTTGCAATTTCCTAAGTATTTGTATTTAATTGTGCAATTGTTTGATGTTTTCATTATATTGCATTTATGCTTAGCTAAGCATATTAGCAATTAGTATATTTTGTCAATTATTCTCTTTGACATTTTTGTTAGCTATAAGATATATCCTAGCTTATGAATATTACTGTATTGTTTATGTATGCTATTTGGCTCATCATCATCTTTTATATTTCAGATCTTTAACTGTTTGGCTAACTATTCCTTTTGCTTTTTTACAGACTAGTACTTCTCTTATTCTGCTATTTAGCCAGATTTCTAATGATCTTACAATTTTGTTTTTGGGTTCTTCTCTTATTTTACTATACTTAAACATGATTTTTTTTTTTTATTCTTGTATTCATTTCTATGAGCTTTGATTTGGATTTATTTATTTCAAGGTCATTTGCTTTAAAGAACTCTTCTGCA
>CAJVQA010004470.1:0-17530 GCA_910591915.1 Cetraspora pellucida
TTGAATTTAATTAGAGCAAGAAAGTTTTCAATTTTGTTTTGAAGCATCTCATATGTTGGTTTAGTTGAGCCATTTCTGTCAAAATAGATACCAAGATATCATATAGTTTCATGAGACTTGCGTAGAGGTATTATTTGATTATTGTAGTAGAGGTTTGGTGTAGTAATGTTTAGTTGGTTTTTGTTTTGAGAAATATATAAGAGGTCAGATTTAGTCAGATTAATTTCAATATTATTTAAGTTATAAAGTTTTTGAGTATCATTAAGAATACTTTGAAGAGATTCAGGACTTTTACTGTGCCAAACAGTATCATCTATAAAGGCTATAGGAGGTATTGTTATAGAAGATGATGGAATGTTTGAAATAATATTGAGAGGTGAGGATAAAAATAATGTTTATTATAATTTATATAATAATATTCTTTTAGATTACCAAACCTATTTGAATATTAATGTTAATCATTTATAAATATCTATTTTTTAATAAAAAATCAAGATTAATTATTATTTGACTTACTATTTTTTTTTATAACAACCTTTTTTTTTTTTAATTTCTTTAAATTATTATTTTCTAATTAAAATTTTGTATATATTTTCTTGTGTTTCTTGTTAATATTACTCAATTCTTATATTTTTGCTTAAGCAAAATAGATCTCTTATAATATTAATATGCAATACAATCTTTATAGAACTTTTTTATATTTATCTTTACTAAACTTTTTAACAAAGAAGGTTATATTATTATATGTACTTTGTTTATATCTGATACTAAATGTCACAATGCTCCAATACTTGTTCAAATTTTAGATAAACTGATAAATGCTTTAATATTTTATTGCTGTTAGTTTTATTAATTCATCAGAGTTACTCTCTCAGATGTACTAAAAATTCAAATTATTTTATTTATTATTACCACCTTGCTGGTGCATTTGGTTTCTTAAAAAATTATAGTGTCTTATAAATTTATATGAAAATATTAGGCAATATCTTAGTTTTTTTATCTAGTAACAATTAGTTTTATTCATCTTTACTATATATGACTAACTGGTTAAAATTAATAATCAATTTTTCAAATAATTTGATTAAATGTTTTTATTAATTACTTTAATATATCTTTTGAACATTTTTTTTATAATATAAATGCTTGATAAAGCAAATATATTGTTTATTAATACATTACTGCAATGTTATTCTAATATAGAGGTAGTACTTATTTCATTAACAATCATTTTAATAACAGTCTATTTTAACAACAGTTAATTTGCTAACAAGTTTATTTAACTAACAGTTTACACTGATAGTGCATTTTACTAACAAAATAATTCTGATTATTTTTATTAGAATTAATTAAAATTAGAGTTAATGTTAATATAACTTTAAAAAAAACTTAGTTGGTAAAATAGGCTATTAGTGAAATAGTTGTTAGTAAAATAAACTTGTTAGTGAATTGATTGTTAGTATAATAGAATATCAGTGAATTAATTGTTAGTAAAATGACATGTATTCTAATATAGTAATACTAATATACAATTTTAATCTTGAAGTTTAAATAAAAATTTTCAGTATAGTAGATTGTTACTTGGTTTTATAAGATTTCAAAAAATATAAATTTATTAATTCTATATAATAATCCTAATTTAAAAGTTATACTTTTTCTGATTTTTTTCAAATAAACATAATCATTTAGAAGAGATTTTTAAAAATTTAGTTGATTGTTTTTTTTAATATTAAAGGTGTGGCCATGCCTCTATCTTTAGCTAAACTATAGTTTAGCATGTACTAATACACTTGATAGTCACAATATGATATCATCAGATTGGTAATATGCTGTAGAATGTAGTGCTTTGATAAATGCATCCCAGAGTCTGTTTTTGTTTACTTTGTGCCAAATAAATTCAAATAAGTGTGATTCAATCAAGTCTTTATTTCAGTTTTATGATGCAATTTGTAACTTGATGCCATTCTACAATCCTTTTATAGTATTTATATATGCACCTGTTTTAGGATCCACAAAATTTTCTGAATAGTTAACTGTTTTATATTTGAATTCTAGTTCACTGATATTCAGATAATCTTTCCAATAATCTATATGAACAATAGATTCTTTTTCAACATATTTATCTAAGATATTTTTGATTGTTTCTTCATTACATTTCTGCACTTTTATCAAAAAGCATTATTTTTGTTCTATTCTTTTAATACTACCAATAATTCATATATCATTAATAACTCTACTATGATAATATTTTCTTCTTCCAAATTTAGATACATTGATTTTAACAATGATTCCTTTACTATCTATTTTGTTTTTATAATCTTTTAAAATATCAATAACTAATTCTTGATAAAATTTTATATAATCAGTTATTGTATTTGGTAAATGGCCTGTCATCTTTTTAATTGAATAATAATTGCATTTAGATAGCTAAAAATAGCCAAACATCATTGTAAGATTGCATTTCACATGTCCTTTTGAAAAGAAGGAATCTTTGAATATCGAAACTGATTTTTTGCATTTTTTATTTACACAACTGAATCTTTTTTTATCTCTAGACAAGTTTGCTTTATATATTTTACATTCTGTAGGTTTATACAAAATATTATTGTTGAATAAAAATTTAATACATTCATTTTCATCTGTAAAAATCTTTATCATTAAAATAAAAGTTGGATATGACATTATTACTAAACTAAAAAATGAATTACAACTTTTTATATAAATACTAATTGTGTAACTAAATAAACAAGAATTACAATTCTTTTCTTTCTTTTTATTACTTTCTTTGTCTCTTTGACTTTGTAATGAACAAAGAAAATGTTTATCAATAATAAATAACTTTTAATCAATCTTTACATCAGTTTCATTAACCTAACTGTTGTATCTTGATATGCTTTTTTTTATCTTTAGTTTTTCGATAGTTTTTATAAATGAAATTTGTTAGATTATTTTTGTTTTAACAGTATGTTTAATATTAAATGAATATTAATTTAGTTATTTATACTGTATAGTCTTTCAATGCTTCTTTTTATAGTTTATTTTCTGATTAAAATTTAGCTACAGAATAATCTTTTTTTCTCAATTAAAATAATGTAAAGATGAGTACATTTTTTGATTTAATCAATAAAATATAATCATCTAAATTTATATTAATCATATTAAAGATTTGAACTCTTTACTTTCAGTACAGTTTGGGTCTTGGCACATAATCAAAAAAATATTTTCTTTTTAAAAAGTGTCTTTTTATTTGAAATAAGTTTTAGATTTCTTTTTATGTTTCAATATAATCAAAATTAAAATTTTAGCTAGCAATAAAAAATCTGATCATTTGTCTATATAAACTGATCAGCATGCAGATAGAAAAATTCATAGTAAAAAAATTTCTGATCAAATTATTGGTGAATAATAAATAAAGAATGTAAAAATAATACAAAATTTGCAGATTTCATATCTATAAAGTTGTACAGTATAACAATATAAAATTTCATGTACTTTCCACATCTGCAAAAATATTTACTCATACAGAATTTTTGCAAAATGCTATTAGATAAAAGGCAGTTTAAATCCAAAATACCTATTAGATCTATGATTGTAAATTTATGTACTTTCTGAAATTGAATAATGCACAGTAAATTACCTGTTCTGCTGTTTTATCCAATCATCAAAAATTTTTGTCTCTAATTTTTTCTACTCAATTAGTCATGAATTTTCATATACTTTCCAATTTAGCTACATGTACTTTCCTGAAATTTCATGTACTTAATAAACATAATTGTCATCTTTTTTTGTCCAAGTCATATAATTTTCAGTTGATGTATGGTCAGGTTCATTTGCAGAATTGATTTGTGCTGATCTTGGTTGCCCATTTTCCAGTTAATGATTACTAAAAGTATAATAAGATATAGTAATTTTATATACATAATTTACTACTTATTACTATGTATTTGTTTTATAAATGTATAATCTTTATATATAATAGTATGTTTGGTATAGTATTTTATTATGTCATATATGGACTGCTAGCACAAGGCCTAGAGTTAAAGAGTAAGCTTCACTTATTCAACAGTCATCTGATACTCTTGTTTTATTTTTATTGGTTTTTTTACTAAGAGTAAGCTTTGCTCACTTAACAGTCATTTGACATTTTTGTTTTATTTTTATTGGTTTCTTTACTAATGTAAGTAAAGCTTACTCAACAATCATCTAATACTTTTGTTTTATTTTTATTGGTTTCTTTACTAAGAGTGAGCAAAGCTTACTCAACAGTCATCTTATACTCTTGTTTTATTTTTATTGGTTTCTTTACTAAGAGTAAGTGAAACTCACTCAACAGTCATCTGATACTCTTGTTTTATTTTTATTGGTTTCTTTACTAAGAATAAGTGAAGCTCACTCAACAGTTATCTAATACTCTTGTTTTATTTTTATTGGTTTTTTTACTAAGAGTGAGCAAAGTTCACTCAACAGTCATCTAATACTCTTGTATTATTTTTATTGTTTTTTTTATAGATTACAGAGTTGTAATACATTATTTCTTTATTTAAAGAGTGCTTAATTATTAAAAGTATTTTTTTTTCAAACAAATATGTGTGAGTGTCAAAAAACTAATTCTTTTAATTACAATATCAATAAACAATTTAAGTTTATACTAGATCCTTATTTAATAAGAAGACCTTCTCAAAAATGTAAACAAGAATATTCTAATAATAATAAGAATAAAAAACAAAAAAGAACAAAAAAAACTAATACCAAAATGAAATTGAATAAAACATCATTATTTAAAGAACTTTTTGTAAAAAATAAGAAATATGAAATAGATAATTCATATTATGAGATTTATGATGATGATGGAAACTGTATCTGTTATTCTTGTTTTAGCAAATCTACTACACTAAATATCAAAGTTATTCAAAACAAAAAAGACATTAAATATTTGCAAAAAAAAGAATTTAAAGAAATTGAAGTTTTAATTTTTGAGAAGATGTTGCAAAATAATAATAAAATGATTACAAAGAATAGCTTTGAGATAGAATTATATCAGAGTATAATTAAAGATATCCTTTCTAAAAAACAAAAAAGCAAGATTTGAGATTGGGTACAAGAATACTTGAACAATTCTGATAAATTGAACAAAGAATTTTTGAAAATGAAACCTATGTATATCTCTTTTATCAAATTTAAAAAACTTGTATTTTTGGTAGAACATAAGTTTGATATTACACTAAGAATGTAGGTAAGGTTCAGAACCCAGTATCAATTTTTGTCTACAAAAATAACTTATATAAACAGGTTATATGAAAGTCTGAGTATCCAGTAACAAAAAAACTTGATTTGACTAAGATTTTTTTTAGTGTAGTTTTAGAAATTGCAAGGTTGATAGCAAGAGTATTGTATAGTTTATAGCAAAATATATATATCTATTTATCAATAAATCATTTTATCATATTTGAATAAAATTTACATTTTTGTCTTTTTAACTTAACAATGTTATCTTTTATGTTTATTCGAAATGTGTTTTATTTTAAACTGATATTAATTAAATTGTCTCTATTAAACAAACTATCTATTTTAGTTTATACAAGATAATACAGTTCATCTTTTGATTATTATAAGATAAGTCAGTTAACAGATACTTAACAAGATTTATACTCAGATATGATTTTTCATATTAAAGGTATTTAAACTTTTACTTTATCAATCATAGAACTTAATAATGATCAAGTTACTATACTGTTACAAATTCAAAAGCATCAACTCATGTTAAATCAATTGTTAGATAACAGAATGGTTAATCTTTCCAAAGTATCTGAAGAGATGAATTAGTCAATTTATTTAAAAAATTTTTTAAAAAAATAAGAAATTATTTATTACTTATTTAATTATCTCATTATTGAGTTTTTTATTTTCTTTTTCTTTTATTTAAAAAAGAAGCATAACAAAGAACTTGTAGAACTAAAAAATATTTTAAATGAATCACATAACAAAGCTCTTGATATGATCATAAAAGATATTAATAAGTTTCATATAAAATCATACTCAATATTATGAACATTCTTTATTTGTAATTTGTTTTTTTTGTATTTTGTGAAACATAGTTTATTTCTATTAAAGTTAATTCTTGATAAACTATAAAAGTTAGGATTATCTGTAATACATCTGTATGCATATCTTCTAATTATAAAAATGAATGATGATAAAGCAAAAAAAATCTAAGATTTTTGAAACTAAACAATGAAATATAATACTATGACCTTTCAAGATAACTACAAAGAGTGTTTTATACTAAATAAATGCAATTGTCAAGATTGTATTCTGTGGAATGCACCTCTTTGCCAATGTTGTTTTGAACATTGTTGTGATATAAAAACTTTTTCAGAATACAAAAAATATTGTAACATTTGTGTTTATTAAGATAAAAATACTCTAGTTTTTATTCTTGATAGTCAATGAACAAAAATAACAATAAAAAATATTTATAATTATCCAAATTCAATATTTACATTCATGCTTGAAAATGGTAACAAAATAATATGAGATGATAAAAAAGTCTTTGAGGTTTTACTTGATCCAAGTTATCTAAAAGAAATTAAAAAAGCTCTTCAAGATTATAAAGTTATATCAGAAAGAAATAATAAATCTCTTGAAAAAGAGTTAGAGATTTTTCTAGTGATAATAAAGTTGAACTTTTATTTAATTTAGAAGATGTCTGTCTTTGTGAAAATAGAAAAAATATAAAGAATAGTAAATGTAGAGAGTGTTATAAAAAAATTTTAATTGAAAATGCATCATTGTGTAAAGAATGTAAAGTAAATAAAATTGGTTGAAATAGGGCTTAAAAATGTTATTTTAGATTCTGCATCAATTGTAAGAAGCAGAAATTTTGTAAATTGTATAAGACAAATAAGACAGATTGGAATAATAAGAAAAAAAAGTATTATGATATTTGTAATCTGTGTTATGAGTTTGAGAAAAAAAAGCTTCTTAATAGCTTAAATAAAAAAATAATTTGTATAAAATGTAGTGCTAGATAGAATCAAATGATAGAACATGTGAAAGATCAACATATTGATTAACTTACTTTATTTTTATATTATTGTTCCTATTTTTAATAAAAGACTATATATTTTTCAAATATGAATAAACATAAACTTTAATTCTTTTTATAACTTAAAATGAGTTTTGGGTTTGTTAAATTGGATTTGGCAATAAATGAAAGTAAAGAAGAATTTAAAAGAGTATTTGATGATTCTAGCAATAAGACAATATTGAGTTACCTTAATAGTTGCATTGATAAGTATAATCTTTATACTAAAGCCAACTTTAATGATGCACTTAATGATAAAAATAGTATCTTCAAAGGTTTTACCTATTGTGCAGAATATAACAATTTAACAATCACTTTTACTGCAAAGTATTGAAAAAAATTTGTTTAAATAAATGATTTGGAACTTCTATTAATAAGCTTGAAGCAAAAGCCTTATTTAAAGAAGTTGCTAAAAATGAATCTAAAGATAATCATCTAAAAATAAAGCAAAAGTACAATTTAAAGCTATTTCATGAATGATTAGCTTTATTTAGAATATAGTTTATTCACTTTTCATTTTTGTACTATCATATTTTTAATATAAATAAATGATTATATTTTTATTGTCATTCAAATTTTGAAAAAGTAATATGTTTTTATCATTGAATATACAATACAAACACCTAAAATGACTAAGTTATCAGAATTGATTATTACTAAAGATATTGAGTTGTTAGACTTAATACATGAAAGTACAGAAAAATTTAAAACTGTGTTTAAAAAATGCAGTAGCAATACTATAAAAATATTTTATACAATCTTATAGAAATACATAAAAATCTTCGAGAATTAGTTACTACACTTGGCATAATGTCTAAGTATTTTAGATACTTCAACTATTCTGCAAATCACAATAATTTGAAAATCTCTCTTAATGAAAAATACTGGAAATGTGTTTACATTTATATAAAATTCAGTACTTCTAAGAATATTTCTAAGGCAAAGACCTTATTCAAAAAGTTGCTGAGAATGAGAATAAAAATAACTATTACAGATTTGAAGCATAGTTTTAATACATAATACTTTCTAAAGACTATAATGAAAATATGACCAAGAAATTTATTGATTACTTGGAAACAGTTGCTGAAAAGAATAGAAATGTGACTGCATTTTACATATTAAGTTCGATTTATTATATAGCTAATCAAGATTTTAAAGATGAAGAAAAAGGTAGAAGATATTTAATCATAGCTGCACAAAAAAGTAATGAAGATATGATTAAGAAATATAAAAAATATAATATAAAGTACTTGAATCCTGAAATATATAATTTTTAGTTTATAGTTTAGGTTTTATTTAGCTAGAAATACAAATAAAATACATGTTTATTCTTCAACTACTTTTGGTACTAAGTAGTAGTAAATATAGTTTTGTTCATCTTCATATTTAACAATAATTGGAAAGTTACTTTCTAAACAAATTTGTATATGAGTTAATTTTTTTTTTAGTATTAAGGTGACCTCTTTGGTCTGAGCTTTTTATTAATACTTATAGTGGGTACATATTTTATATAAATGTATTTATAATAAACTATTAGATGAGTGTACAACTGGTTATATGTGTAACTTTTCTATATTACCTATTTAAGGAGTCTGTCTGAGGGCTCTCTACTAGTTATCATATTTAACATTTCTGCTTAGATGTTCTATTTAAACCCTTTAATCTAACCCTAGTATTAATTTCATCAGGTCACAGACCCAGATCTATTCACATTCAATCATAAGACTATAATCCTTAGATTATTTTTATTCTTGAGGTAAACCTACTAGAATGAACCATATTCCTTTTTACTACTAACCTGGTTTGATACTATGACCAAGACCAATACTTGCAGTCAGAATTACTTCTTAAACCACTATTATCTTTGTAAAGTTCACCCAAACCCTGGTACCTATCTTTTTGACTTTTTCTCCATTATCCTCTACTAGTCGCAACTCAGAACTAACTGACTCTTCAGACTTTCAATCCAGATGGCCTGGTATGGTATACTTATATATTGTTTTTCTTTAGCAATTTCGGCAGCCTAGTTGGTCATGTGCTCCTCTACATATCTTTGTTATCCAGTTTATCCGACAGTTCCTATGAAAGTGTTTTATAGGCTTCCATCAGTCCAATGGCACTATCAAAGGTTTGTGCTATCTCTTTACTCGGGATTTCCAAGTGAGTTTCTGTCTCTTCAGTTTCTTAGCCTTCAATACCCAGTGGTCTTATCACAAGTTTGCACCAAAGCCTTATATAACACCAATTTTTACATTTCTCTATGTACATGTACCATGTAATGTTACACTTTATATAGATGCCCCAAGCTTCCAATGTTAGATAGGACCCAACTTGGTGTATCTAAGATTACAGATGCCTAAAATCCAACTGATCAGCAAGAGATAGTTATCATAATACAGATATAATTTTTAAAATTCGGCATTCATAGGAATTGAACCTTAGACCTACCACTTGAGAGTTAACAACTTATTTACTTCACTAGGTCGCCACACCCTGTATACAAGTTAATAAAAAAGATGCTTTCATGAACATTAATAAAAATTTAAGTGAAAATAAATTATCTATATTATTTTCTGTTTTAATATTGATATTGTTATCAAATCCATCTGTTCTTTTATATAAAGTACTGATACATTTATTATTAAAGTTACTAGTTGAAGTAAATTTAACTGTTTTAATATTTTATTTTACAATTATTCTTATTGTTTCATTTATAATCATTTGGTCTAAAAATATTTTCTTTAATTTAACAGAAGGCATATCAATAATCACATTATAATTAATAAGTAGAATACAAATTCTTTTCTGAACAATATTTAGAATCAAATTTTATATTTGGTTTCACTAGTATCATCAGAACATCTGTATAAAATACTTAGAAAATCTGGATTTTTTAGTCTAAGTATAAGAGTATCATTATTCTTCACACAACTAAGTATTTTATTTAGATAATCAAGATTTATGCCAATAATTTTATCCTTGTTATAAACATATCTTTTAAAACTTTTTTTATTAAGATGAACAGAGATAAGTGTGATGTGTGATGAATTCATGCTTGTAAAGTTGATGCCAAATTTTGTAAATTTGATGTTAACATTAGTGACAAGCTCTCTTGTTACTTTGATGACATGTTTAAACAATGATGCTTTAACAAAAGTTGTTTCAATCATTTTTTATAAGTTAACTTAAGTTTAGAATTGCTTTATTTATATATTTTATAAAGTTACATGATATTTTCAAATTTATTTGGATCATCTAAAAAACTTTTCTTACACCTGAGTCTTACATGCAAAAAAACTAATTCTGGTTGGACTATCTCATAACAAGTGTTACATTAATACATATTTAGCATATTATATTAGTTAAAATGATGATTTATAATTTAGATATTATAACCAAATAAGAGTAATTTTTGTTCTTTAACAATAGTAGGTTTTGTGAGAATCTTTTTAACTAGTCTGGGTTTCTTTTTCAAAAAAGTATTCTTAGGTTTGGGTTTTAACTCTTTTAGTTTGAATAGTAGATTTTATAATTGGTTTCTTAACAACTCGAGTTTGAGTTCTACTTATAATAATTTAATTATAAACTTTTTGGTCTTAAAAAATATATCTCACTTTGTTTTATGGGTATCTACAAAGTGTTTTTTCATAGTTGAAAGTTTTGGTTAACTTAAAATTCATAATTGCATACAATGTATTTCTTTTTACAAAAATATTTTTCTACTAGGTGTTTCTTATTTGAAGTTCTGTCTTTAATAAATTTATATTTACAAATACTAAGCTATTCATTATTATGCTTATTGATAAAATAGCTCTTCATATAAGCAATACCACTATTGTGTTTAATTTTATAATTATATATATTGCAAGTTTTTTTATTAAAGTAGGATACAACTAGATGTTTCTGTAATTTGAACATTGTCATAGTTATTTTTTTGATACACTTTACTTAGTTATTTATAATTATTTTATTATATATAAATTTGTAAAGATATAATTAAATAAAAAAAGAAATAATTAACACCCATATACTGCAGACCAAATATAGTTAATAAGATTATTTAATGGTTAACTTTGATATCTGACTTAATATTAATGAATATACTAACAACATTCCCAATATCAAAGTTAACTATTGACTGATCTAACTATTCCAACCCAGTAGTGTATGAGTGTCAATCTACTATTTTAACTATTGATAACTACAATCAGTTTTAATATAACCAAATTCATAACATTTCTAACATTGTACCTCTGAACAGTTTCATTTGATATGTTCTGACTTTTTATAGTTGTAACAGTATTTTTATCTTTTTTAAAATACATGGTTTGGCATTATTATGAATTTTATCACAATTTACACATAGTTTCTTTTTAAGATTGATAAACTTTGATGTAGTTATTATTGCATTCAATATAATAGAATGTGGTTTTACTTCAAGAAATACAATCTTAAGATCATTGCTAATGACTTCTTAACACATTTTTAAGTGTTCTTGAAATGCATTTTCATCATACTTATTACAATAGAATGAATATTTGGTTCAGGTTTCAACTTCACTATTATTTTTGAATCTTGTTAGATATGCTAATGCATATCAGAATACACATCTGCAGAAATTTACAAATGATTTACAAGATACACAACATGTATGTGAGCCAACTTAAAAACATTATAGGCATATTTCATAATACCAATCAAATTTGGTATATTCTTGGTTGAAGTACTGATCATTACATCTTTAATAGAAATATCTGGATTCAATGGTGTTATTTTGTTTAAGGTAGTTTCTTATTAGAGTAAACTTTCTTAGTGAAGTTTCTTTATAACTAGAATTACTTAAATAGGAACTTTCACTTTTTGAAGTACTTTCATATTTTTCTTCACATATCATTTGAAGTAAATTGAAAGCATTTTTTATTGATATGCTTTTTGAATGTTTATAAAGATTGATATTCACAGAAGACATTTTTTATTGCTTTAACTGATGAAAGCAGATGTTTATTTATAAAAACCAGAATCAGTACAAGAATTCAAGAAAGAAAATCTGATAACATATTTATTTATATAATATATATTTTTTGTAAAAATAATATATTATTTAAAACTGTATTTGATTTTCTTATTATCTAATATTTTTCTTACAAGATCTGAATTGTTAAAAATAATCTTTACTGTAGTGCCAAGATAAACAATTTTATAAGATAAAATAGATTTAGAAAATCCTAAAATAAGATCATCAAATACTTATATCTTAATTTTAAAATATAAAAAACTTTGTATAACATAATAATCATATACTTATTCAATCTTAAATAATTTAACATTTTTATTTTTTTTAATAAAAGAATACAAAAAAACTAATCCTATATTTTGTATAAACAGTAAGACTTGGAACTTTTAGTTTTAACAAAAATTTTTTATTATATTTAACCTTATCAAGAATAAGCTTTTCAAGAGATTGAAAATACTAAATAAGATCTTTGCATCAATTATTCACTTTCAGTTTAGTGATAGTATTATTAGTTTTGATAATAAAATAATTCTCAATTCAAAGCATATCAATTTTGAATTTTGAAATCATCTTATTAACTAGATTCTTAATAAACTTAAAAACTATATTATAAAATATATAGTTAATTATGAAGGCAATATGAAGAACTTTTAACTTTTTTTGATCAAGAATTAGTGATAATGATTCACATGTTTAAATATTTAATTCAGAAAAGGTGATTGTGAGTTGTTTCAAGGTTGTTGATTTTGAGACAACTTCAACAAAAAGCTCATTAGAAACAATTTACACATTATCTGTTTTAATAAATGAATCACACAGCTTAAAAATAAATAAATAATCTATGTGCTGTATAAATTTTAGATAGTTGATTACTGGCTTTTCATAAGCTTATCATTTTCAATTTCTAGATTGCTTGAAATAATTTTTTTACTTTTGTTACTTAGAAATCCAAAAAGAATATGTACAACTTCTTTTAAAGTCTGTTTAGCCTTTTCATTTTCATTTACTTCTAATACTAAATAGAATTTTACAAAAAAATATGTCCACATTTTTTGGGTAACAAGATAAAAAATAAACTTATTAATGTATAAACTATTATAGAGATTATTGAATTTGATATTATTAATAATCATTTCTGTTATTTAATTTAGAAATATTATTATTAAATTTGGGTTAAAATAATCTGTAATTATAGTTATTTAAATAGTTTTTAATGTAATACATTTTATGAAACAATATAAATCTTTTATTGATAATATATTTATCAGTAAAACAACAAATCAAAATACAGGTTTAGAATTATACAATTTTAATTTATTGCAATTATTATAAATCTTTTTTTGGTATTTGAACTCATGAAGACTACTATATTTGATAACTCTTTGTTCAAAAAAGTTTGCTCTTGTATATGTCAAGATATAGTTCATGTACTTGAATAGGTTCTTCTTGGTCTTTTTATTACTGGAGTCTGTAAAATTTAACATCATTTTTTCAAGATAGTCTACATATTCATAAACCATTTCTAAGGTAAACTTATTGATATTGTTATCTCCATATTTTAAGATTCACAAGGTCCACATATTCTTCACAAGAAAGATTAGATTACTGCAAATTCTTTTTGTTTGAGGTTTAGTAACATTACCAAAAATTTGTAGATGTATGAATGGCCATAGGCATGTATAGCTTCTTTAATGCAAACCTAGTGGTTACTAAAAACTGTTTCTGGGATGTTTCTGCTGAATCAATGCCTAATTATTCAAGCAAAGAAAGGAAAGTATACTATATACTCAATGAATGCATAAGCAAGAAGCCTTTTACCAAGAGGCATATTGTGATCTTGAAATTTTTTACAATAATCAAAGACTTTTTTGAATTTGCTAAAATCTTCATGGTATTTTTGGAGAAGATGATACTTGTCAGAAAATAATGCTTTGCCCATATCTTTATAAAATTTATCATGTATTTCTTCTTGATAATTTTGTTCCTTTTAGAATTTGAGTGAAGTTTCTATCAGTTTGGTTGAACTTGTTAATGATTCAAGATCTTTAATAAGTGAATCATTCAATGAATCCATGACAATACCATCAATTGTCAAAAAGAATCCACACATCATGAGCAGGATATTCTTTTTATGAGTATCTAACTTGGATAGATTTTAAACATCTCCATTGAAATCAATGTCAGATCTCTTCTATGTGCTTTTTTTTATTTCACCAAGCAGGTTATTCAATTCATTGAACACTTTTTTGTTTTTCAAAACAGTAACTATATTCAATTTAGTCTTTTTAAACTGATTTAAAAGTTTTATTATTATTTGTTTTATTGTCTTGGGTTCTTTGTTTTTGCTTTGATCAATTTTCAATTTAACAAAAAAAAGTGCAAATTATGTATTTACAATTCATTCATTTTATAACATTTGGATTTCTTATTTTGGTACTTGAATGGTACAAGAATTATTTTCATAAACTTTAAAATGTTTATCCTTTTTCTTGTTTAAGTATAGTTTTACAAAAACTAAATAAAGATGCAAGCTGGTATTTACAAGATATCATTAATCATACCAGTACTGGTTCTTATTATATTCTTATTGTTACATGCCAAGAAGTATGAGAAGATCAGTTTTTTAGATGATAACTTTATCAGAATGATTAGTATCTCTTGTGAAAGATTTCTTACTTGTGATATACAGCTTTTAATATCAGATTCAGAATCAAAGATGAAGTTATTTAGTATCAAATGTAATACAGATTACTATATCAGTATCATAACTATACTTCTATTTCTATTTTATATTATATACAAAGTATTATGTTATACACATTTCATATATAAACCATTCATATTCATTAATTTTTTTTTTAACTATTAATGATAAGGCCATGTTTTTAACTTTATTGAAATTCAATTGAAGTTTTTATAAAGAAAAGCTTACTTTTAAATTACATATGAAGAATAAAGACTCAGACATATAATCTGTGACCTAAACCTACAAGAGTGACCAAGGCTCATCTAGATTTGAGTATTAGTAATAATATAAGAGAGAGAGGTATGATATTTAATCTATTGGATAGTTTAAAGATCAATTTTGGTAATAATTTGTAGTATTAGAATAGAGGATAAGAGTAAACTAAAAAAAGAACTATAAGTTAAATTTGTAGTAAGTGTAGTTTAAGGCTATGCAGAACATGAAATACAATATTGAATCCATATTTGTTTGTATATTTGTTGGTTTAAATAAAGAAGAAATTTAATAGAAAAAGACATAGCTATATAATAAGAAATAGAAGTATTATGAATAGTAGAAATAAGGTTAATGGGAACTAGACTAATAGAGTAGAAATAAGAAATGGCATGTGTGAAAAGTTGTGCAATTTAAAGCTATTAAGTGTAAGAATTCCTTGATGTAAATTAGAAACAAGGTTGGTGGACATGTCAATGCAGTAGCATTTAAGATACAATTAAGAGAATTAGGGATTAAATGATAAATTATTTGAGTAAAAGAACAAAGAATCTAGTATAATAAAGAGCTAGTTTGATTACATTGATAGCAAAAAGAAGAGTAAGAAGGATTATATTTATGAAGAATGTAAGGAACAGGTAATTCATTTAAAAGAATTTTAACACAAAAGATTTTTAAAATAGAAGAGTAAAAGCTATGAACAAGTTAGTTACCTTTTGATTATTATTGATGTAGAGCCAAGTAGCTTCCTAGTTAATATTAGAGACAATAGTAGACCATTGTTAAAAATGATGTTGGGATGTTCAAAGTGGTGTGATATAGGCTTGACATATAGTACAGATGGGGTATTGAATAAAAATTTTTATAGGAAATTAGTCAATAAATAGGATGTAGGCTAAGTTGTAAGGGTTGTTAGTTAAGAATATTAAAAAAGATAGATTGGGTAACTGTGAGTGAGTTGGTTAGTGAGGTTATTAAATGGGTCATCTTGATGTGCAGTAACTTTGTAAAAGGTAAGCTGAATATTGTATGAATTAATGAAGTTGATAAGAGTTTTCCAAATAGAGAAATATGAGATATAGGTATAAGAGAGTTTGGATGCTGATGAGCAGATACTGTAGTATTTGGAAATTACAGATTATGAGTCAGTAAAGATTTAGACAGAACAGTTTCTAGGAGCAGTTATAATTGCCAAGAGAATAGCAAGAATTTCAGCTTTGAAAGAGCATGACCAAAGTTTGACTTATGCCTAGAATAAGTGAATAGTTGCAGAATTATCAACTTGAACCCAACCTATGCCCATGGAGCATTAAGAGGTACCAAGTTCAATAACAGAACTATCAGTATAAAATGAAATAGAAGTTAGATTGTAGTTGAAATTGGCAATAGACTGTAAGCTATTAGTAAGTTAGTTAAACTAAAAGATGCAAGATAATTGTTATAGGTTGATTATTACTGAAAAAAGAGATGGAATATGTAAAGGATGTCATATAGCTACAGAGTATGCAATATCAAGAAAGTTAGTATGTAGATTAAGAGTTTTGTCAAAATTGGTATGACAAAGTGGTTTTGTACCAGGTTTGTAGGATAAAGATAATGCATTTGTTGGCAATTGTATTAGAATTAAGTTGACATCCAGAACATATTGTAGTAGTAGAATAAGGAGTAGGATATATATTTGAAAACTGAAACTGGTATAAGCAGTGCCAGTAAGTAATAAGAGTAAGGCCTGTAGGGGTATTATGCCTTCTGGTCTTGCCAATAATTATTTGATCATTAAGAACAGTAAGTAGCCAGGGTTTGGTATTAGAGATAAAGTAACCAGTGGTATAAGAAAAATAATTTATTTAAAGTAAATGAAAATGATTATATAAAGTATGTTAGTAGGAATGGCTTGTAGTAATGTTCTTAAAAATGATAAACCATTGAGATATAACATCTTTAGAAAGTTTGTTTAGTCTAGGAGAAATGTGTTGTTAGTATAATAAGCATGAATTATTATATATTATAAGTTAATCAAAAAAGAATAGTTTGTGATATCTAAGTTGTTTTTTGAAAATAGAATATTTTGGAAAAGATAAGAAAAGGAATTCAAGATAGATAGCTCTATCATTAAGAGTATATAGAATATTATAAGTTGAGTTAGTAGAAAATGTCTAGCCAATATACTTGATAAGCTGAATAATTTTAAAGTTTGTAGTTAAACAGTTAGAACTATTGATAATAGGTTTAGGATGTAAGAAAATATTAGTAGAAGATCAGAGGTTGTTTTGTAACTGTTGAATTTGGATGCATGTTGATGTGCCTAACAGGTTAGGGTTATTAAGTCATTTAAGAAGATTAGGGATATGGTGTTGTGGTTGGATATCCCAGATGTGTTTGATGTTGTAAATTTGGAGATGTAAAAGAGTACTAGAGGGTATTGTACAGCAGAGTTTAGCTTTAAGTTTAACAAGGCCAATATGCTGAGTAAAAA
>CAJVQA010004471.1:0-17529 GCA_910591915.1 Cetraspora pellucida
TTTACTCATATCTTGAGATAGAAGCCAAATGGTTTTTTGGTTGCATAATGCATCCTTAGTAATATTGTTAAGTATATAAATAGGTATAGAAGTACAGTTATTAGGTAAGGTAACATAGTTGTATGATGAGAGTATAAAATGTTTTAAAAATATATTACTAATTCTATTAGTAATAATTTTTATATAGACTTTGTGAGTATGTTCAATAAGACTTATTGGATGAGTAAGATTAAGGTCTCTATTGAATGTATTTTATTTAGGAATAGGATAGATTCTGCTATGCTTCTATTGTTTAGAAGTTTGATCTGAAACAAGGCAGTGATTAAATAGAGCAGTTATAGCTTTAATGCAAATAGTGTCAGCATGTTTAAGCATTTCATAACTAATGCCTGTAGAACCACAGGCTTTTCTATTAAAAAGCTTTGCTATAGTTTGAGTGACTTCTTTTTTAGTAATAAGAGAAGAAAGAGAATCATACTATTGAGTATTGATATGTAATAGTAGTTGATATTGTGCAGACCAAAAGTTATTAAATAGGGTTTAGTTAGTTGGTCAATAAGCTGACTAGTTATGAAAATAAGATTGTATATAAAGTTTAATAAAGTTTGGGTCTGTGACTATTTGATCAGGAAGTTTAATGTTAGAAAAGTAAATAGGAGCTTTATAGTAATTAAGAATGCTATTAATAGCATGTTTGGAATATATAAAAAGTGTTTTATATCTTTTTTCAGTAGCTTGTTGAATTTGTTGTTGAAGCAAAAGAGAGTTTTCAAGATGATGAGCATAATAGAGTTGTTTCCAAATATTTGTGCATGTTGGATCCATTGATTGAGTTGTGAATGTTGATGAGAGGTAAGAATATAAATATTGCACTGAGATTTTGAATTAATATTTTGAATTCTTGAATTAATTTGATTAATATTAAGATTGTTGTTAGGATTTTTCAAAATTTTGATTAAGTGACCAAGTTTTTTAAGTGATAAATGAAGTGAAGTACTGTGGGAAGAGTATTAATAGTTATAGCTATGTTTGTGTAATTTTTTGTTAGAAATAGAGTGTATTGCAGTATTAATAATTAAGTGTTCAATTTTATGCCAGATGGTTTCGATACTCTTATTTGTATTATAATTAAGTGGAGTGTTGTGTGTTTTGAGATTAGAGGAGAGAAGGTTAGAAAATTCTGTCTAACTTTCTAATAACATAGCTTTGTAGTTAAAGATTCTATAACTAATACTAGTATGATAGCATGATGGTTTACTATATGTATTAGTAAAAGTTCAAAAAGAAAGAAGAATAAAATGATCACTTAATGTAGAAGTATTACTATCATTGAGTCTATATGAAAAAAAGAACTGTATGTTAAATAAGTCAGTTCAAATGTAGTCAATACAGCTTTGACTAGTATTGTTTGACCATATATAGTATTTGTTGTTAACATGTGCTTCAAGATCGTATATGTTAAATTGATGTAGATAGTTAATAAGTTGAAATTTAGATGAGAAACTACAAATATTATCATATATGTTAAAGTTTCTAAGAACAATTAGATGTAGATTTAGTTGATGGGCTTATTGAATTCATGTAATTACTGTGTTTTGTGTTTTATTCTGTTTTTGCATATCAGTAAGAGAAAGATAAACTGTAATAATATGAAGTTTAATATCACTTTTGAAGAAAAGATCTAATGCAATAGCTCTATCTGGATGTGTTTAATAATTATATATGTGAGATTTGAGTTGGTTATGAATTATAATAGCAGTGCCTTCTGCTAAGTTTTTAGAGTTAGCCCAAAAATGGGTAAAAATATTGTTATTGGAAAACTGAAGATTAGTTTTGTTAGTAATTTTTGTTTTAGTAATACATGCTATATTAATGTTGTTATAGAGACAGTAGTTTTGCCAAACTTCCTTTTTAGTTGCTATATTAAAGACTTAAACATTGTGTGTGACAATATTTAGATGTAGGTCATGTAAGTTTTGGGTTGGTATAAAGGTTTGTAGCCTGGTTGTTAGTGGATATAGGGATGAAGTATTGTTAAGAAATAGGTCTAATATATTAGAAGTAGAGTTGAAAGAATATGATTTAAGAGGAAAATTGTAAAATTTAAGAAGAAAATAAGAAGAAATGATAATATAATTAGAAAGAAGTAAGTTATTAGGAAGGTATATATGGGTTTCACTATAAATAGAATTAACAGAGAATGTAATACTAGTAACTTTTTGGTTGTAATTGTATTTATCAATATGTTGTTGTATAAGTGTTTGAATAATTTGATTGTAAGGAAGAAGAGGTATGTTATAATAAAGAAGAAATTTGTTAAAACATATATCAAGATCATAGAGGGCTAAAGATGTTAAAAATGATCTTTTAGAGTTGTCTTCTACAGGGTTGATTGCCATATGCTCAGCTCTCACAGCTGTGCAAAGTACCATAATCTGTCTTGTACATTGGGTCTGACCATCATTATTCTGGCCTTTCATGTAAATGGGCTTTACCATCTGGCTACTTATATCATTTTTCTTACTAACTGCTAAGAGTGTATCTTTTGGTAAAGTGGTGGCTGCATTTATAAAGATTATAGAAGACAAGTTTATTGAAAAAGAGTCTCTTCAATAAAAAGAGACTTTATAATTAAAGGTAGTGTTTCGTATTTTATTTGAAATTTTTCTTATATAATTTTGTTTGTCTCAAAATAGGTTGTTTCTTAGAAGTAGTTTGTGATTTGAGAATAGGTAAGTGTTTTATCACAGGAGTGATAAAAAATTAAAATTCTTGCAAGAAATTCAGTGCTAATAGGTTTAGTTGTAAGAAAGTCAATTGCTTGTTTACTAAGCTTATTTATGTTGTAATTTTGGGTTGTAATATTTTGATAAAGATTTAAATATAGATAGAAATAGTAGTTGTGATGTTTGGAATTAGCTGGAACATTATTAGCTTTATAAGCAGAGTTTTTTTGCATCATTTGCAAGTTTGTCAAGTAATATAATTGGAATTTGTTTATCAAAAGATGCTTCATGTTTGCTGTTTTTATAGAACAAAGAGGTGTTGAGTTTGGGTTGTTGCCAGATTTCATTTTCATGTTTAGAAAAGTCAATATAAGATTTTTGAAAAATGCTATTAAGAAGTTGTGAAGAGTGTTCATAGTATTGAGACAGTTCTTCAAAATTGTTGGGTTTAACTTCTTTTTCTTTTTTTGATTGTTTTGCTTCTTTTAAGTAGATGTAATTAGTATCTGTATAGGAAAGGATATGATGATTAGTGTGTTTAATTGCTTCATTACAATGTTCTTGTAAGTTGTTAGGTTTTGTGAATCTAAGTTTGGTAGACATAATTTCTTTGAGATGAAAAATGAATTTTTGTTGAAATTGGTATTTAAGTGTATTGAAGACCTTAGTTTTATCTATAAGATTGGTAAATTGGTGATTATATAATAGAAAAAATTGTTTAAATCACTGTTTGAAATGGTCAAATAAATTTTTTAGAGATGGGATGTTGAGTTTTTGTAAGAAAAATGTTTTGGGAATATTAAATTTAAGATATATATTAAATTTGCTATTAGAGCTAATTATAAGATATTGTTTTTCTTTATCAAAGTCAACTACTTCAAATAAAATTCTAAATCTTTTGGGTTGAAGTTGAATATTTTTAGCAAATTTGTTATAGTTAATAGCTTGGTAGTTGTTTGTAAGATAAAGGTGAAGACATGTAAGGTTAATGCAGAATTGTAATCAGTTTGGACTTGTATAAAAAGAGATAGTTGCAGATGAAACAAATATTTTTGAGTAGTTATATTTTGTAAAGAATACAGTAGTAAATGTAAAAATTAATTTTTTTAAAGTTTGTTTGAATATATCAAAAAAAATTATTATAGTTTTGACAGTATTTGGATTGTTTTTCTGAATAAAATCAACTAGAAATTAGGGTCTTTCTTCTGTCATTTTGCAGATTATATGATAGAAGTTAGCTTTAAAAGCTGATTGGTCACTAATTTTAAGTTTGATTTTAGTTCCAGATTTAAAATTAAATAGGTGTTGTTTAAGAAAATTAAAGATTTTTTTTATAAAGTCTGTTTGCAGTTGTGATTTATCTTTCATTTCTTCAGTTATAAAAAAGTTGGCAAGCCAGTCAAATGTTGGATTGGCTTTAGTTTTTTGTTGGTTGTTATTAATATTAGGTTTTGTTTTCTGTTATTGTTGTTGTTTGTCTGATTATTATTGTTATTTGTCTGATTGTTGTTGTTGTTTGTCTAGTTATTATTGTTATTATAATTGTTTGTTCAAATATGATTATTATTGTTAATTGTATTGTTATTTAAGTCCATAGCATTTGGGTTATTAGTATTACTTACAAGTAATGTTGTGAAAGTAAGTTCAGATGCTAATAGATTATAAGAACTAATTGTTTATTAAAGTTTTTAAATAAATGTAAGAGAAGAACTTGATGATTGAGTAGGTTGTTGAGTATTTGCACATGTTTTGTAATGAGATTTGTCATTATATAAGATTACATCTGTTATCAGATAATGTTGATTATTCATTTCTTTGCAGGCAATAGATAAGTTGCATTTACCACATAAGTGATTGTATATAGTAAGAGAGGGTGATGCTGTAGATAATGATAAGATAAATTCAATAGAATTTGTGATATTGTTTACTAAAAATTTTTTATTTTTGGATTTTTTGTTAATAGGAATAGCTTCATGTTGTTTGTAGATTTGGTTAAAAATTGAGATAAAGTGGATGTAAAACTTGGCACAAAAACATATAACAATAGAACTAGATTTAGATGTCTTAAAGTAATAATAACTTTTAGTTTCTCTCTAAGTTTTATAGTTTTATAATTATTTGATTGCTTGTTTGCAGAAATAGAATATGATATATTAGCTACATCTTCAAGAATACCAATACCAAAGCTTTTAGGACACTTTTGATAAAAATAGTCAAGATCGATGGTATCAGATATAACTGTAATTAAAATCAGCATTTTTTCTTAAAAATAGATTTCTAAATATGTTTTTCAAAAAAATTTGTTTAATTTAAAGTTTTCCAGACTAATTAGAAAAGTTTGGAAAAAAGTTTAAGTTTTAGGTAAGCTGATTGGATATTTAGGAAATTCTAATAGGTATCAGAAAAGTGAAATTTTCAGGACACTTTTGCAAATTTTTCTAAAATTGTCAATGAAAAAGCTTGCAAAGAGCAAAATTTTGTTTTTTGCTTTTCACTTGTATTTCTATGAGTTTTAGTCTGGTTTGAACAAAATATATATTAAAATGTCCAACTCAGTGAGCTGAACAACATTTAAATAGGCAATATAATAGATTTAATTAGTAAAATATTAAGTAAATAGACAAAAACCAAAAATATGATTCTTGAAATTTTTCTTAGCACCCAAGTGTTATTAGAACTTGAAATATAGCCACCTGGGAGTAGAAAAGTGTGCTGAACAACTTTACTTAAGAGGTTAAGTAAGGTTTACTTAGTAGAATGTTGAGAAATAATTAAATGTTTTTTTTGTGTTTTTGGTATAAGTGATCTACAGAAAGAGTTGCACTGAAGTTTTTTATATACTTCTGACATTTAAAATTCAATTTATATAATAACAATTATATTTCAAGTTTTATAATACATATATTCACAATTTACTAAATATTAACTTAAGCAATATTTATTTTAAACTATTAATTTAGTATAATAAGATTTTAATATTTTATATAGAATATAAAGATTACATTGAATAAAAAGTTTACAAAATAATTGTAATAAGATTGTTTTATTAATAATCCATATTTATAACAATGCAAAATGAGAAATGATCTACAAAAAATATACAATTAGTTGGATTTTAAAGACATTTGTATTTAATATATAATATATTAATACACTTTAGATGTTATTAAAAATTAATACAATTTTGGATATTTATATAATCAAGTAACACCTATTGTAGTAGATTGTTTAGATCAATTTTTTATCGATAAAATAATTACAATTTTAAATAAGTTTTCTTTTAATATTCCTCATAAAATTTAATTTATTCATCTAATTATTAGGATTATTACATGTTTTTTTTGAACAGTAAAGAGCATATAGTAATCATATATATATATATATTAAAAATTATTTTATTTTGTTTTTGATGAAAAAAAGTTTTGACAAAAAAACCTAAACCATGATATCTTAACTTACTACTTGAATTAGACATAATGAGTGATGCAAAATTAGAGAAAAATTATAGAAAAATTTGAATCTAATTACAATAATATTGAATATTACATGATATTTGATCTTTTGGATTGCTTACCTCTATCAAAGAAATCCTACGGTAAAACCCAAATCATTATAAAGTAGAGCAAAAATTCGAGTACAACCAGCATCAGTCCAACGAAAAAGCTTAAAATTTCTCAAAAAAAAAATGTCGACCCAACTATAATAAAAGCACGTAAAATAGTAAAACTTCCAAAAAAAAAAAGATATAATTTATTAAAGAAGATTAACACATGCAAACAAAATTTGCTAATGATATAAGTTTTTAAACTTTCATAAATGTATACATATTATTATATTAATATGTCGTAAATATTTGTACGAAGTACATAATTAATGAAATCAAACTTCGGATATTCATTCTGGACTATTACGTGATCATCTGGAGCGCAACCTGGTACAGTACACATTTTTGGGTTGCGAGAAACTCAAGAAAATTCATCACAATAATTACAAATAATAAAATATTATAAATAATATTTATTTTGAATTATAAATTATTAATAATTATTAATCTAAATATTGTTCAAGTATGTAAATCTAACGTTCACCTAATTCACATAATTTGGTCCATTCGTCCGGAGGTTGCATTTCTAAAATTTTATCTGGAAGTGTGACCAACTGCAACAAAAGACCAGATTCCAAATGCCACTATAAAGATAAAGAAGTTTAAAATCAGAATTGTATTCATTTTTTTCATGTATCACCAAAAAATCTTTACATACCTCGTAAAAAAAAAAAATGAAAAGAAATGAAATGAAAGGAACAAAACGTTAGTGAAGTTGACAAAAAAAAAAAAAAACCAATATAATGAACAAAAACGGAATGAAACGATAACATATCATGTGACAGTGTATTCCCCAGATTCCGGGATTGTCGGAAACAAATCTGATGGCGATCCACCTAAAAAAAATTACATTCACCTGTTCAGTCTGTTTTTCATTTTACTACATAATGGGACTATTCGTCACTCATTATACGTCACAAGTGAAAGAAAACGCGAAATTTTTTTTTACCCTAAGCCAGGTATTGTTGCAGTATCACGCTTGATTGGATTAAGTGTATTCAAAGCATTTTTATCAACTTTATCACCATCTCCGGTTCCAAGTACCCAAAATTGGTATCCATGCTAAGTTTTTAGAAAAAAAAGTTAATTTTTTAAATAATTATGCCGATTAATTAATTTTACATACAATGTGAAACGGATGTTCGCCATCGTCAGTATCTAAAAAAAAAATATTTGTTAATAAAATCATAAAATTGAAATCCTTATAAATTGGTAATTAATTATACTTACTGATGAAATACATATCAACTACTTCTCCAACTTTATCAAAAATATAGGCATTTGCAGTAGGATCATTAGATAATTTCTTTTTAAATACTCTATCTAAAGTCGGAAAATTTACATCGGGTATATAAGAAGATCCATTAAGGAAAGCTTTAACAACTCCTGTTGCATTCTCATGAAAAGAAATTTGGAATTCAAATTGTTTCGTTGCTTCGGGAACTTTTTCTTCTTTAAGTGGTTGTAAAGTCTTGGGATCTAGATCAACGCATTCTGACAAGGAATCTGTCCATGGATTATCTTCTGGTTTAGGATCATCGGAGGCTCCTGTGTAATGCACTGTAGCTTTCACAGTAGGAAGACTGGCTGCAGCATCTGGCATGCATTTCTTTTGAAATTCAGCACGCATTATATAATTATCGACAGGTTGGTTTGCAGTAACAATAACAGAATATCTTTGAGCGACATTGATGGGAAGACGATGGATTTTATTTCGTTTAGTATAGGTACCGTCTGCTTCTATAACTTCCATTTCATGTTTATCAATGGAAAAGAAGAATGACGAAAATGCGCTAGAAAAATAAAAACGCTCGTTACTTTTAAATTTTTTTTTGAATTGCATAATACGAAAATGTAGATTACCTAGTATTAATGATACGAAGGCGATATTTTTTATTTTGAACAAATTCAAATGTAGCAAGACCGGCATTATCCACACATTTAGAACCCGATGGGGCCTTGGAGCAATCGAAATTATTTTTTCCATTGATCAAACCGTTATCGGGAACTGTAGGTGTAGGAATCGTTCTAATTAGCATCACGCAGTCATACCTTTGTACTTATATCAACCTTTCTTACCTGGCTATTATAATAGAACGAGAATGAATTAATATGAATTTAAGAATTTTGAATTAATTTTCAAAACATTAAATTTACCTCTACTCCCTTACTTTCAGGAGTTAAGAATTCTTTTAATAAAATTTGAGCATTGGTGTGATGATAATCATTCAACATGACAATAATTTCCTCATCATATTCCGATTTAAACGGATCATCGGGATCGTGAATAACTAATAAATTAAATAGAAAGTCATAAGGAATTAGATTAAAAAAAAAAGTTGATTTAAATTAAATAACTTACTTAACGGGCCAAAAACTCCATCAACATATTGCAACGTTTCATGCGCATGACTAAAGAAATATTGTAGATAGACAGTGAGTACATAGGAGTTCAAATGAAATTTTTTTTTTGGTCCCATAAATACTTACTACCAATGAGTGCCGACTTCGTTGGGAACAGTGAAATCGTAGGTGAAATCGTAATTGTCTGGTATAACGCATTGAGCCTGATAGTGCACGTGTTAATCGATGATTGGTCAAGTTTGAAAGAAAATAATTATACGAATCGGTTTTTTTCATAAACTCACCATCCATGGTACTCCATCGAACCTATAGAATCGATTGTGAAATTAGTATTGTCTTTTGTAAAAATTAATTCCGGTAAAAAAAAATCACTTACCAGGGAGTTCCATTTTGAAGCATTCCATGCGCATGCATAGCTATTATTTCATTTTGAAAAATACGTTTAAAAACACGTACAACACATAAAACAGGAAAATATTCGTTGCAAATTACCTGTTGGTTCACCCAATTTATTATGGATTTTCAACAAAATACGGTCTCCCTTGTTAGCTTCTATGGTTGGTCCAGGATATTGACCATTAACGGTTGATAATTGACGAGTAAATCCATCTGGAGCTAAAGTAACTTTTTCTATAGTGAAATCAAAAATTTTTGTTTTTGGTTTATACTCTCGGTTCAAAATTGGCGTGGACGAGACTACTGCTGCCCAAAGAATAATATAAAAGGAAAAGATCCCATAAAACGTCATTGTATATTATTATTGATTTAAACGCGTTAAATTAATTAGAATTAAGGATACCTTGGCAGTATTTTATATCTTTCTTTATCATATATGCTATGATGGCCTTATTATTTTTATTATTTGTCATTCTAGAATGAATGAAAGTCGTACATAAATAATTAAACCGGCTATTTATCATATGTTTTCTTGTGAAAATTCTTTTTATTTTTACAGTATAATAATAATAAATTGTTAGTAGGCAGTTTACTTATTTGCGCGAGTAACAAACCAAAAAAGGAAATCGAATTTTGATAGAAGTTTAGGGTTAGGACGTTAATATTAGAGGCTAAGATTTCGTTCCCATCAACGGAATTCAAATCGGGCTGATCTGGAATAGTCAAATAATAATTTATATAATCAGGAAATATTTCACTCCTGTAAGTAAACCCATGATTTAACATTATTAACAAAATCATTATCAATTATGTAGTGCAGATGATCACTAATTAAGATTTTTTATAGTAAATTTTATGGATCTGCACGCTATATTAAATATGTAAAACCCGAAATTTAATATAAGTCATATTTAAGTTTTCGGGTTTCTTTTAGCAACACTCATATATACTTATAAAAAAAAAGTAACGAATTTATTACGTCTTTAATTCCTCCCGTAATATTTACCATTTTTTAATTCTATAAAAACAAAATGGCTTAAAAAGGCATCTCTAGATTTTACTAATTAAAATTTGAGTTAAAATCGCCACCCAAAAAAGTTACTTTCAATGTGATTAGCTAGTGATCGAGATGTTGCTCAAAGCATTACGACTACTTGAGTGATTATTGCGATTAATCGGAAAAACGAATTATTAAAAATTCATTACTCGAAATGCGGATTTTAAATTAGAGCAGTTCTATGAAAAAAATTGGTGCAGCCACAGGTTTTTTTTATAATCAAGATCAATTTTCTCGGCCAGTCAGATCGTTTGGTAAAACACATTGAGAGAGACGCTTGAGAACGGCCTTAGTAAGTAATTTTTTTTCTTCGATTCTTCAAGGTAATTGTTAAAGGCATAAATCCAATAAACACACTATTCTAAAAATATACGTTGATTGCCGTAACCAAATTTCCACGAAAAAAGAATGGAAATCGAAATAAAATGCAATCGCACCAGAAAACCTTATAGATTTTATTTTTAATACTCTTCCGGAAAATTATAACTCTGATATTTATTTGTGTAAAAAGTTTTTATAATTCTAAATCCAAGACACAGCAACAAAAAATTATTGAAGAAAATATATTAATAAAAATTTTGTGCAATTGCGTAAATTGGAGGATTATAATTATAGTTGACGGTAGAATTATTGAATTACGGCATTACGGCTTTTACCAGATGGTAGAATTAATTACGGCACAATGCCCGATTGGCGTAGTTCCGTATTTCCCTAATGCCGTAATTCCGTAATGCCTATACTTGCTGGCAAAACCTGAACAAATCCCAAACCCCCCAAAAAAAACAAATTACTTTTATAAAAAATTTAATCGACAAAATAATTTGAAATTTTGTAAATGTGATAAGCAAAATTGAAACCCACAAAAAGTCGATGTACCACGATACCCGTGACTATACATGTGTGCCGAAAAAAAAGTATTTTCGGCAAACATTACGGCATTGCTAAATTTTTTATATAGAACCCATTGAAATAACTATACTATATGACGTATTTTGATAAAAAGAGTTCAAAAAATTTCGGCAAATATATTCTTGTTATTTACTGGGTAAATAACAAGAATATATCACGGATAGAGTGTATAACATGCCCTATGTAAACGAAGAAGACATTCAGTGTTCGTGATTCATATAAAATTTGTCCCTTAATCAAATTACCTTGCTTTCATTATATAATAAAAACCATACCTACAATCATAACTATTCACTCGCCAAATATAACAGCCTTTTCGATTAAGCTCGACTTGTAGGTTACACGACATATCCCATCGACAAGCGACTGACCGGTTAAGTAATTAATTTCGGCAGTATTCGGTATAACGATAACATAAAAATCGCCACCCAAAAAAGTTTCGAAAATCATGTGATATTGTCAAATCATCATGATTAGGATCATTAAATATTAACGTTAACATAATTTTTTTCTTCAATACTTCAGAGTGAAAAGCGATTGTTAAAAACATAAAATCCAATAAACACATTATTCTGGAATATTCCAAATACTTAGAAAAACCATTAATCATAATACTTTCTGGTTGTACGTTTATTGAATAAATAAAATGATTAATTTATTGCTTATCGATATTATTTTGTTAGTCTGAATATTTTTTTGTTACATAAATTTTTAGTGCTTGATATATTAATCAATGTAATGTTCGAAACTTTTTTGGGTGATGATTTTACCCTGGTCTATATTATCGTTATACCGAATATTGCCGAATTAATTACTTAACCGGATCGGCCGAAAAATTATTCGGCTAATTTTTGCCAGGTGCCCCAGAATTTATGATAACACCTGTAAAAATGATTACAGAATTCTGACGAATGCATTCGAAAAAAGGCGAAATTCAAAATTACTAATTTTCTACCCTATTAATATAATTGGAAATACTTAAGCGACTTTTATTTTCGGGTATTCTTTTATTTTTTTTTTTGAAAAAAAGGAACTTATTTAGCAATAAAATGTATTTTTATTTCGCCCATTCCATGTTCTTGGAAGACTCTTGGTTTGAATCAATATTTTTTTTAACATTTATTATTTTTTATTGCAGAAGACTTTTCAAGGATATGTATGTCGCTTTTGTGTGAATAAAGATTAATGATTATAATTATATTAGTATTTTTCTCATCCATGTCATATATATTATATTCAAAAATAATTGAATTTATTTTAATTGGTATTAATGTACTAAATATCTTCAAATAACTTCCATTGATTTCATTGGTTTGATCAACTCTTATAGTAAGAGAATTTTATCAAATTAAATTATTAGAATTTTTAATAAATATACCTTTCGAAAAGAAAAACATTTTTAGTAAAAAATAAGAACAAAAGCATATGTATTTGCTTTGTTTTTGATAATACGTTTAGTAAGGCTTCATAAAATTACCACGCCCAGAATTTACGCCATTTCACTATAATACTTTCCTCATTTTGTTTCCTATGCTTCCTTTTCTTGTTTTCATTTACCTTATTTAAGCATTTAATACAGGTCCTTTTATGTACAATGTTTTGATTTGAGAATCTGTATGTATATAACTCTCATATACACTTTTTTTTTTTGAAATCGCGTAGTATTGTTTGATCAAATTGTTGTAATACGTATCAGATATGACATAATTTATTAACTTTGATGTTGGCTCCCGCGTCACGAATACATGTGTCGATAAAGCTACACTGGTTTCCTGGAAATACTTATTTGTGCGAGTGGTACAAACCAAAAAAAATGGAATTTTAACGAAAAATAAAATTTCATTCCTGTGTCATTTTTAAATACTCGTTTTCGCTTTGCTCACGTGTCGGCTGATCCGGGATAATCACATTCTCCTCTTTTTGGATTTGTATCACTTACACAAATAAGTACACGCCCGGTTTCCCCGTGAATGTCAATAAATGTCAGAAATACGTAATAGTTACATGCAAAAGTTTATCTCATTGATTGGCGTAAATCAATTTACCCAGGTAATTTATTTGTGCTTTAACTTGTTTTAACTTGTAATGCAATGACTACGTAGTAATATTGAACCTATCTAATGCATCGTAAACATATGGGCGATTATTAGAAATTGTCGCGGATTATCATGAAATTGGATCATCGTGAAATTTTGGGGACTCAATTTGAAAATATAAGCTCTACCAAAATCCACCTATACTAACAAAAAAAAAGCCGACAAAAAAGACCCCAGAAAATTTTAAAAATTTCACGATAATCAATATTGCATAAAATGTTAATCCAATCATTTTCAATCATTTATGTAATTACCGGTTGATTGGTAGATCATTCTTTTTAATCATGAATTTATAAGTTATTTAAATGTGTAACAAATCATAAATTTTATTTTATTACTATGTCACTTAATTTTAATAATTACAATAAATTTCCTATCAAAAATTTTCGCCCATATGATTTATAAAAATAGGCCCTTATTTGATATTTAAATTTATACGTATAAAGAATACTAATAGATCTATTTAATTATATAAATTTGATATCGAATTTCACAAATCCGCCGCGATGTATCAATATGATTAGACACTGTTTATTCCATTTTTAAATTTGAATAGTAGCAATTGGATTTCGGATATTTGCTAATTTTATAATAAAACTAGCCAATTTTTTTAGTACCCACGGGTGCTGTAATTTGTAAGATCAATGTAAGCTTGAATAGGGCCAGGGTTGTGAGCTTATATAGTCTAATGAAAAAAATTCATTAAATAAATCTATGCCTATTCAAAAAGTTTATATGTCTAATGACTACTATTCACAACCCAGAAATAGAGTTTGGTGTACGCTTATTTATGCAAGTAATACAACCCCAAAAAAGAGGATCGGTTAAAGCCTGGTGCATCCCGAAATCACCTAATATGCAATCCAGATTAGCTCTTTCAAGTGATACGTATAAACAGTTTTCTATCAACTGCTTTGTCTATTAATGTTTTTGCATAATCAAACACTTTTGCATATCAGTTGGCTGACATGTCGAAGATGATTATTATTACATTTGCACACATATAAAAACAATTCAACTAATATATATACATAAAATTTCGCATTTTCTTGGATTTGTAAGCTACTGAAACGTTGCACATGGTTCTTCTTTGGTCAAACCATTTTTGTTTACATTTTATAAATTTTTGTTCTTAGTTGAAAGTAGTGATTAATCTTGAAATTAATTAGCATGTTAATAGAATAATTCATTAGAGATAGATTCTTTTTTAGATTTGTATATTAAAAACATTGCATAAAATCAAGCTTTAAATTATCTCAATCTGAAAAGTTTGTTTCTAATGGACATAATAATCTGACTAATAATAATAACGATAATATACCTGGTAGTTATAGGGTGTTCTCAAGCGTCTTAATCAATTGGACAAAAATAAATTTTACTTAGCGGAAAATAATTTAAGGGAGTCAAAAGTGTTTAACATCGTAATGAATATTTAGATAAACATTGTAGTTTAATAAAGTTTATTACATTTAATAAAATATTAATGGATCGCTCAAGTATCAATTAGGTTTCTTATTTTGATTGATTGTAGTAAATGAGCATCGTCACGTTTATTAGCTAAGTGCATAGAGAATAACGTTTATCAAAAATTCTATGTAAATATAATATGAAAGGGTGAAACACGCGACGGTTACGTTGTTGATGCAGATCTTACTTAGTTAAGGTTAGGGATAGGTTAATTACTATTTTAGGAGATCGTTTAAAGCCTGGCACCTTACGGTATTTCCCGATATATTTCCCGCATTATTCCGAACAACCCGACAAAGCCAAAAACACGAAAATATGAAAAATGGTTATCTAAACTTGTCTTGATGCACTAAGTAAAAATGTCGAAAATACGATTTTACTATATATCTATTAACCTTCTAAACTATGTATAACCCTAACCCTTAATATTAATTAAAAATCGGAAAATCGAAAGATGTCAGGCTTTAAACGTTCCCTATTTTAGATAGTGATCTGCATCAATAACGTAACCACTTTCACAGGTTTCTATCGCGGGTTTCACCTTGTCATAATATAATTACTGTTATGCACTATTACGATCAATAGCTAATCACATTGAGGTTGCCCTTAGACAAAATTAATTTAAACAAAATTTTGACATTGGCAAAAACAATTTTAACTAATAACATTAGTTTTACCTCAGAATCCTGATACTCAATCCTAACTTTCATAAACTCAACAACAAAATCCTGACATTACTAAAATTTCAGAATTTAGTACTGTTGGAATTTTGATGGTATTAGGATTTTGTATTATAAATATTCAAAATTTGTATGTCAGAATTAACAATTGTAACTTGTCACAATTACAAAACTATAATAAGTAATATAGTAAGTTACAGCATTATTGTTATAACTTATTAGTATCATAATTATAAGTTAAATGATTATTACACTTAAATTTTATAATCAAAAATGCATTCTGATTCTTATTTGATAAAAAGATTAAATTTTTTTATAGTTTAGATTATTATTATTTTTTTTTTTTTAACCTTAAGCAGTTACACTAGTACTTTATTAAGATTCTTAAAACAATATACATTTATAATTACATAGAATTTCCTAATACCTAAGTCTAGTATCACTCGGCCACCCTATTGGCACCTAAGTGCAATCTGTTGCACTATCTTAGTTAAAGATAGACTGCTCGTCTAACTACTTAAAGCCATACCAGAAAGGTCTTTCCCCTTCTGTAACAAGCATATCAATTATCTTCCTAGCTTCCTTCTTTATTCAATTTATTTTTTCTATTTTCTTTTCTTTTTTCTCTTCTTTTGTCCATTCATCTTTCTTTGTTTTTTTTTCTAACTTTTTCCTGATTCGAACACCTTTTTTCATTTTGCTTGTTATATTTATTTTCTTTTCCCATTCCTGCACTTTTCCACATTGAACTCTTTATACTTGGTCATAGAAAGTATTCCATACTGTTCTTATTATTATTCCTATACATCTCTGTATTGCCTGTTTGTTTAACATCTGACTAATCCTTTTTTCTACTTTGTTCGTAGTTAACCTTTTTATTAGTGCTCTTCTGTTAATAATTTCCTCTGCTTCTGTCTTTCTGAAAATTGCTTCATATAGCACTTGAGGCAGAATTCTGGTTTTTTCAGTTTCTTTAAGACTATTCCATGCTGTTGCTGTTGCTACCTTTTGGATCCTCTTTTACAAGCACTTTTATTTATTGCAACTTGCCAAATGTGCTTAAGTTTCCTTTTCATCTGTTTGGCATATTTGACAGTTTGATGATGTATATATCTCTGGTTTTCTTCTATTTAATTCTTCTAGTATTGGTAGGTCATCCATTATACATTTAATCATTATTGCTTTTCTTGTACTAAGTTTTCTTATTATGCAATATATGCTTTTCATTCTATTCATCTCTTTTCAAAAACTTGACCAATTATACTATGTGTTCTCTGTTTTAGGTTCTAATTCTCGAATCAGATTCGTATCTCTCCAGCTGGCTCCTACTTTGGCATTCACAACTATTTTGCAGAGAAGTCATGTTGGTATATCAACTTTTTTGTTTTCTTATTCTAGATAGTATTCTATTCTGTTATACTTAATCTTTTCTATAGATATTGTCATTTTATCTGCTGCTCTTTTCTTTGCAAGTGTATCAGCTTTGTTATTCCACTTATCATCATTGTGACTCTTGACTTTAATTAGCTTAATTCTGTTATTTTTGCTTTTGACTAGATCTACAATGTTCATTATCCACATTGCATTTTTCTTTTTAAGGATTTTGTCATCTTCTGACCCTTGGATTGCTCTATTAATGTTCCTTAATGCCACAAGGCTGTCTGTATGTATTTCTATATTTTTCTCCTCTGGAACTGTCAAAATTGCTAACCATATTGTTACAAATTCTGCTGTTATTGCTGAAGACCAGCCCTCAAGACCTAATGCAGTTTCTTCTTCTGGCCAATTTTCTTCTTTGTTGATCTGTACTCAGCCTATACCTATCTTTTCTTTACTATTTACTTTTTTCTCTTTATATAATGCTCCATCTGTATAAAAGATATACTCATCTTTGTTTCTTATTTTGTTTTTTGTTAGGACTTCTACTAAGTAAGCTGTAATTTTACTATCTAATTTCTGTTTTTTGATCACCTTTATTTCGAATTATTCTATTTGTTTTAGACCAATTAGACTTCTTTCTTCTTCTTTTCATTTCTTCATTGTTCTGTTCTCTAGTATTTGTTCTAGTGTTGCGTTTATATTGTTATTGCCTTTTTCTACTAGTAATTCTGAAACTACTTTCATATTATTGTTCTATCTTATCTACCTTACGCAATTATCTGTTAGTTGTTCTATACTGTCCTTACATCCTTTGCATTTGCTTATTTCTGTATATGTCTTTCCTTCTATT
>CAJVQA010004472.1:0-17528 GCA_910591915.1 Cetraspora pellucida
TGGTGGTTGTTTCATCCAAATTGGTTCGGTACATCAAAAGTTATGGTCAAAAATGTGTAAAACTCTTAATGTTAACAATAGATAGTGTTCTGAGTAGTTATTAAATTCTAAATAACATTCTGTAGAAGGGGTTTCTAAAAAGAAAAATCACTAAGATCTATTAACTAATACTACTTCTATATTAAGATCATTGGTATCATCAAATTCTGCATTGCTAAAAGTATCCATTTCTTTATTAGGATCATAATTGCTTAGCAGATACTGGTTATTACTTTCTGGTCTTTTGAAAAGATTTTCAATTGGGATGTCATCAATGAGGTTCATTTCAGGTTAGATTTGGTCTGCTTCTTCAATAAGGTTATCCCAGGTATTATGGTTTTCATCATCAGATGTAGGCTAGTAACATTTAGCAATTTTTTTTAGAAAATATTATTTAATAATATGTTATAACCAGAGATCAATATGACATTTGGAACATTCATCAGATGGTGAGTAAAGTTTATTTCTACACCAACATTGAGCTGTTGGTCCTTTCCAATCTTTTAGACCAGTCTCTTTTATTAGATTTTTAAGATAGTCAGATAAAATATGTTCAATATAGAACCAAATACAATGCATTCCTTCATAGTGGATTCCTTCTTGACTAAATTTTATATTTGAATAGGGTTGTAAGAAGGTGGTAATATATTTAGGTAGGGTTGGTGCAAGGGTTTCCATCATGTCTTGATAATCGAATAGGTTCATTGTATCTTGTATATTTGTAGAAGTTTCTTCAACATCTTCCATAACAGTTATATGAAAAATTTCAACTTCTTCATTTCAATTTTAGAAACTGAAAATTGGTTTAGGAAGCATCTGATAATGATATTTAAAGAGGTTCTTTTAATAGTTACCCATATAGAACAGTCTCTTTCACATTGGTAACAGGTAGATTGAGAGCATAGATAAATATATCGACACCAGCATTGGGTATTGGGGCCTTTTCAACTAATTGGGTATTTATTTATTCCAGTATCTCTTCTGTATTTTTGTGAAAGGTGTTAAATATAACTCCAATTAAATAATAATCTATTATCACATTTAAAACTATTAGGAAGTACTTCAAGCTTGGTATAGGGTTTGGTATCCTGTTCTGCAATAGGAGGTAAGTTTGGTCTCAACATAGCAGCTAATTGTTCAAGTTATTGGTTCTAGTACAAAGAAAATTCTATTCTTGCTAATCTTCTTTGTATAGTAATTTGGAAAGCTTCAGTTTTAGCAGAGAATTCATCTTCATTCTCTGTTAGAATTATGTTGGCTTCTTGTTTATAAATTTTTGATAAAGCATCAGCATTGTTATGCTTTCTTTCAGGATGATGAATTATAGTAAAGTTATAGGGTTCTAGTTTCATAACCTATCTAGCTTTTCTTCCTTTAAGCTTGGAAGTTCTTAACCATTGCAAGGCAGAATTATTAATAATAAGAAAGAAATGTTTAGTTCCCAAATATTGATAAAAGTGTTCAATAGCCCATATAATGACTAAACATTCTAAGTCAATAGTAGGATAGTTTTGTTCAGCATTATTTAAATTTTTACTAGCATAAGCAATAACATATCCTTTATGGTTATTATTCAGTTGGGATAAAACTGCTTCTAATCCTGAGGTTGAAGCATTGGTATGCAGATAAAAAGGTCGATTAAAGTCAGAATGTTTAAGATATAGTCTGAGATAAGGTAATTTTTGAGAGTGTCAAAGACTTGTTAATGTTTTTCTATCCACAGATAGGGTTCAACTTTCTTCAATAGCTGGTTCAAAGGTTTAGCAATTTTGGAAAATCCTTCTATAAATTGCTGATAATAAGAAACAATTTCTAAAAATTTTCTTAGTTGTCTAAGTTTAGTAGGTTCTGAAAAATTTTTAATTTTGTCTACCAGTCTCTCATCTGTTTTAATTTCATTTTTTCCAATAACATGTCTTAGGAACTTGATGTTATTTAACAAGAAATAATATTTTACTAAGATTAATTTTAAGTTAGCTTCTTTTAGAACATTTATGATTTGTTGAATATGGTCCAAATGTTCTTGGAAGGTTTTGGAATAAATGGTAATATCATCTAGATATATTACTACAAATTTGTTGATAAAGGAGTGAAAGATTTTATTTATTAATCTTTGAATAGTTGCAGGTGAATTGGTAAGTCCAAAAAACATAACATTGAACTCATATGTTCTCTATTTTGTAATGAGGCAGTTTTTTTTTTATCTTCTTTTTTCATAGCAACTTGCCAATATCCATTGACTAAATCTAAGCTAGTGTACTAAGAGGCTCTATTGAACGAGTTTAAAATTTCTTGAATGGTTGGTAATAGGTATACATCTTTTTCTATAATAGCATTAAGTTTTTTATAATCAATGCAAAGTTTCTTTTAGCCATTCTTCTTTGGCACAAGTACAACAGAAGAAGACTAGGGTCCAAAGAATTCTCTAATAATTTCTTTTTCTAACATTGCTTGAATTTCTTTTTGCAGAAAGCCTTGTTCATTAGAAGAATATTGATAGGCTCTTTGTTTAACAGGATTGTAGCTATTTGTGTTAATTTCATGATAAATAATATTGGTTTGTCCTAATTCTTTAGACTGTTTATCTTCTAAGATATTTTCTAAGAAAATATCAATATTTTTCATTAAGAGTTGTTCAGCTTGGATATGTTGCTCTTTGGTAAGTTCCAGATTCACATTTAGGTTTAGGTTGTCAACTGAATAGATCTTTTCTTTTAACAGTTAAGTTAGATAAAAGGCAGGAGTAGTCTCTATTTCTGACCAGAAATTGTAATACATTTCATTGATTACAAAAGGCCATTCTTCTAAATAATAGGTTTCTATTTCTTTTTCTTTATCTATTTCATCGATCCATTGATCTTCTTCATCCTTATCTATTTCTTCTAAAATAGGGTAAAAGTTGGTAATATGAATAGCATTGGTAGTAGCCTTCTTTCCTAAGTATTGAATATTTAAAGTATTGTTTTCAAAGTTCAATTTGGCTCTTGACTTGTTGAACCAATCTGTTTCCAGAAGAAAAGTTTCATTTATAGATTCTATTACTTAGAGATTAATAGGAATAATTATATTTTGGATAGTAATCTTCATATCAGAAATAATTTTTAAGGCTTTGGTATGATTTTTATTAGCAGTAACTACAATAGTTTTGGAAGATTTCTGGATTTCGAGTCCTAATTTTCTTATAAGCTTGGCTGTGATTATGCTTACAGCTGCTCCTGAATCAAGGATAGCAACAACAGAGTTTTCTTTAATTTGAATATGACATCTTATTGCTATGGTCTTTTTAGGATAATTTGTTTTAGCTTAGTTTGCTTCTGTAATAGGTTTTTTTTTCTTTTGCAAAATTTTTACAAGATTTTTATACTAAGCAGGGAGTTGTAATCATTGTTCAATTGTGGCAGAGAACTTCATATTTAAAATGTTAGTAGAGACATCATAGGGTTCAATTTGTTTAATTACAGATGAGTAAGTTTTGAATTTGGGTTTTAGTTTGGTTTCTTTTATAATAGGTATTTTAATAGAGATTTTTACAGGAATTTTATCCATTTGAGTGTCAGATTCATCTGGTATGATAGTTGTGTTTCTAAGTTTAAATTCTCTTTGGGATTTAAAATTTTTGTTTAAAAACTTGGCCTGTTTTCTGTCAATATTATAGAGTTTGCTTCTTGGTGTTCTTGTGATGTATACTTTATCAATATCATTATCTTCTATTCCAATATTATTAATATTTTTCCTTCTATTATCCTGAGTCATTAGCTTATATTGACTCATGATAGGTTTTTTTTCAGCTAGCAATCTTGAGCATAGTGTTTCTTTTCTCCACAGTTGTCGTAAGTAATAAAATGTCTCTGATTTCTGGATTGAAATTGGGTTCTAGGTTGGTATTAATTTTTGGGTTGAAACTGGGTTCTGAGTTGAAATTATTGTTAAATTTTTGATGTAGATTCAGTAAGTGCTAATGTAATAGTTGCATAGTTAAGAGTCATTTGTTGCATTTGTTTGGTTAGTTTATCAATATCTTTTTCCAAACTTCTGTTAGCAGCAGCTAAACTAGGTTCATTTTAACCAACAAAATCTTTTCCTTATTTAAATCTTTTTGCAAATCCTAAAGCTTCAGCTACCATGTTAGGATTATGCATAAGGATAACAGAAAGGGTTTCTGGACAGAGTCTCTTATTAAAATGATATAACTTTTGGGTATCAGTTAGATTGTTATTGGTTTGTACTCATTTAAAAACTCTGTTATATTAGCTATAGTAGGTTTCAACTGGTTTAGTAAGGAGTTGTTTTAATTCATTTAGATCTTTAATTTATTTATTTTTCCAATATTGATTATAGAATTATACAATAAAAGCAGCTTTTGTAACATTTCAATCATCTTCTGCATTAACTCCAGCAACATTTGCAGGATAGTAAGCTTGTTGCCATTTATCAACATTTCCTCTAAGAAAGACTAATATGATTTTTCTTTGTTTAGCAAAATTCCAATTATTAGTAGTTAAAACTTTTTCAAAGTCATCAATCCAGGTTAAGGAATCTTGAGTTCCATCTCCATGAAAAGGTTCAATATGAACAATATTTCCATCTTTCTTATTTTCTTTTAGATAGTTAAGAACATCAGTTACAATAGCCATGATATTTTGAATTTGTTAGTTGGATAAGAGGTTAGGTATATGTTGTTGAGAATTAAAAAGTATTTCAAAAGAGTCATTATAATTTTTAAAATCAAAATAGTAGAAGGATTCTAAATCTTCTTTTCTTAATGTAAAAGGGTTCTTTTAATAACAGTTAGTATAGACAGCTAAAGATGCTATACTTTTAATAATATCAAGAATATTTCTAGAAGAACTAGAATATCTAAAACTAAAAACAAGTTTGAAGATAATATTCTTTAATAGAGATAGGTTGAGTTGGATATATATTTATTTAATCTGGTTGAAATATTCTATAGATTTGGCAAAGAAATCATAGGCAGAATATTATCTAATATACCAGAAATAAAAGTTTTAAAAATCAAGAGATATAATTATAGTTACAGGATAACAAATTTTACAAGAATCATCTGGTTTAGTGATAAGTAGCTGAGTGGTATATTCTTGAGTATATATAAATACTTTTAATAGATATCTTTCAAAGTTAAATTGCATGTACTATCAATTTAGAAGTCATTTGTCATAATGCAAACACTTATGCTTTCATTTCTAAATTCTATTTTTTTAGAAATCAGCAAATATCTCTTTAATTTACTATGACAATAGACTTTGTCACTTAAGAGAAAGTTTATAAGGAGTTCTTTCAGTCCTAAAGGATGTCAAAACACTAAAATCAGTACAGTGGTTTCTGAGATATGGTCATTTAAAGTTGGTGTAATAATAGTCAGAATGTTTCTTCAAGAAGGGTTTCTTGCAATTTCTTTACAAATCAAAAATGTCATCACTACTTTGATGTTGAATAGCAGGTTCCAGAGGGATTTTCTTACTAAGATATGCTTAGTAAAAACAATGTGGTAGGTTTTCAAATGTATATTCTTTAAATTTCAAGTCAAAGGACCAATATTAACAGAATTTCTTTATAACTAACTAAAATCAATTATCTATAATAAATTGAGAACTTATCTTATAATTTTTACCAAAATGTTAATCTGTAGTTTTTCTTTATGCATAATAGTAACAGAAGTTGCTCAACTATAGTATGATGACTATAACTTGACAGATTTTATACAAAAGTCTACACAAGACTTAACAAAATATAGAGTGATTTGGGATTTTAAGGCAGAAGCAACAATCAATAGTATATGAAGATACTAAATATTGCATTCAGTTTATTAACTATGAAATGTATGAAAACACTTAACTTTCTTGAAGGGTCAGAAAGTAGTGCTTTTATAGATATTTTATATGTATAAATAATTACAATAAAGATTACTCTATTGCTAATAAATGCTATTTATAGTAATAAGAACTAATAAATATAATAGATATAATATATATAATAGATATAATAGATATAATAGAAATTATAGATATGATAGAACTAATAGATCTGATAAAAATGATAGATCTAATAGAAATGATAGATCTACTAGAAATGATAGAATGATAGAATGCTAGATTTCTGGCACAGTAAATTAAGCCAATCAAAATCAAGTCACATGTATTATAATTAGTACTTTTTATAAAAATTGTCCTGATCTTGTGATCTCATGATCAGAATCATATAATTTTGTGCTCTTTAGAATTGTTTCAGTGAGCTGAATTCAATAGTAGTTGTTTCATCCAAATTGGTTTGATATATCAAAAGTTATGGTCAAAAGTAATAGAAACTCTTAATATTAACATTAGAAGGCTAAAAAATACTAAAACAATGCCAAAAAAGCAAAAAACCAAATGAACTTTTTTATTTATTATTTGAAAAAAAACTTGTAATTCTTATTAAATAAATAATAACAAATTTTCATTTACAGTACTTATTTATTTAATAAATTTCTAATATAAATATTCTGAAAAATGATTAATTTTAATAAAGAATCACAACAAAACTTTAAAAAAGTTTTTATTATTTTATTATTATATTCTATCTAAGATCCTTTATTTTTTATTTTTTTTAAAATATTAATGATAAGGCCATGTCTTTAACTTTATTAAAATTCAATTGAAGTTTTTATAAAGAAAAGTTTGCTTTTAAATTACATATAAAGAATAAAGACTCAGATATATAATCTGCAATCTAAATCTACAAGAATGGCCAAGACTCATCTAGATTTGGGTTTAAGTAATAATATAAGAGAGAGAAGTATGATATTTAATCCATTGGATAGTTCAAAGATCAATTTTAGTAATAATTTGTAGTATTGTAATAGATGGTGAGGGTAAACTAGAAAAATGACTATGAGTTAAATTAGTAAAGAATATTGTCTGGGACTATACAGAACGTAAATACAGTATAGGATTCATATTTGTTTATATATTTGTTGGTTTAAATAAAGAAAGAATTTGATAAAAAGAGTAGTAGCAGTATAATAAAAGATAGAAGCATTATGGATAGTAGAAATAAGATTAATAGAAACTAAACCAGATAGGGTAAAAATAAGAGAAGATATATGTAAAGAGTTATGTAGTTTAAAACTGTTAAGTGTAAGAATTTCAGTATATAAATCAGAAACAAAATTGGCAGGCATATTAAGATTAATTGTATTTAAGATACTATTAAGAGAATTGAAGATTAAGTAATAAATTGTTTGGGTTAATGAAAAATAATCCAATGGAGTGAAGAACTAATTTAGTTGCATTAATGATAGAAAGAAGGATTTTAACTCAAAAATTTTTAAAATAGATAAATAAAAGCTGTAAGCAAAGAAATTTTTTGATTGTTGTTGATCTAAAGACATGTAGCTTCCTAGTTAATATTAGATGCAATGGTAAACCATTGTTGAAAATGATATTGAGATGTCCAAAGTGTTATAATATAGGCTTAGCATATAGTTTGAATAGAGTATTGGATAGGAATTTCAATAGGAAATTTATTAATAAAAGGAGTATAGTTGAGATTATAAGGATTATTAGTTAAAAATGTTAGGTAAGGTAATATTTAGTAATTATAAGCAAGTTAATTAGCAAGGTTGTTAAATGGATCATCTTGGTATGCAGTAACTTTATGAAAAATAAGTTGAATTTCATAAGACTTGATAAAGTTAAAAAGTATTTGCTAGATAAAGAATATAGAGTATGAATATAAGAAAGAGTAAATGCTAATTTGCAAATGTTATGATATTTGAAGATTATTATTGTAAATTAGTGAATATATGAACAAAGCAATATCTAAAAGCAGTAATAATTGCTAAGAGAATAGTAAGAATTTTAGCTTTGAAGAAGCATAACTATAGTTTAACTTGTACCTGAAATAAGTTAATAATTAAAAAGTTACCAACTTGAACCCAATCTATGCTTATAGAGCATTGTGAGGTACAAAAATCAATAACAGAACCATCAATGTAAAATGAAATAGATGATAGATTGTGATTTAAGTTAGCGATAGTCTGAAGATTATTAACAAGTTGGCATGTTTCAAAAATAGATGATAGTTATTGCAAATTAATTGTGAATAAAAGAGAAGGTAGAATATATAAAGAATGTCAAAGAGCAACAGAGTATGCAATATCAAGAAACTTTGCATAAAGATTAAGAGTTTTGTTAGAATTGATATGACAAAGCAGTTTAGTAGTCAAGTTAGTAGGAATAAAATGATACATTTGTTAGGAATTGTATTTGAATTGAGGTGGCATTCAGTACATAATATAGTAGTAGAGAGAGGAGTAGAATAAAGATTAGAGAACTGAAACTGGAATGAGCAGTATTAGTGGTTGATAAGAGTAAGGCCAGTAGGTATATTATGCCTTCTGGCCTTGCCAATAATTAATTAGTTATAAAAACAGTAAGTAACCAAGATTTAGTGTTGGAAGTGAAGTGGCTGATGGAGTAGCAGAAGTAGTTTATAGAAGGTAAATTATAATAACTATATAGAGTGCATTGGTAGAAGTGACTTGTAATAATGTTCTCAAGAGTAGTAAACCATTGTGATATAATATCTTTTGGAATTTTATTAAGTCTAGGTAAAATGTGTTGTCAGTACAAAAGACATAAGTTGTTATAAGTAATAAGTTAGTTTAGAAAAAGAAGTTTATGATGTCTGAGCTGTTTTTTGAAAATGGTGCATTTTGGATGAGACGAAAAAAGAGATTTAAGAGATATAGTTTTTTATTTAGAGTGTATGGAATGTTGTAGATTGGGTTAGTTGAAAAAGTCTAGATTATATATTTGATAAGTTGTATTATTTTAAAGTTTATGATTAATCGATTAGGTTCATCAATGGTTGGCTTAGGATGAAGAAAAATATTAGTAGAAGACCAGAGGTTGTTTTGGAGTTATTAAATATGTATACAAATAGATGTGCCTAGTAGGTCAGAATTGTTAAGCTGCTTAAGAAGATTGGAAATATGGTGTTGTAGTTAAATATTCTAGATATGTTTAATATTGTAAATATGAGAATATAATAGAGTACTAGATGGTATTGTATAGCAAAGTTTAGCTTTAAGCTTAACAAAATCAATGTATTGAGTGAAAATTTTGTTGCAAGTATGTTGATTAATAACAATATTATATAAGCAGTATTCAATAGTCGAGATGATAACTGTATTAATAATATAGTAGACATGTGAATCAGTTATATATTTTGTTTTCGCAATTTGGATAAGTTGGAAGAATTCAGAGATAATTAATTTTGTTCATTTAAATTGTCTATTATTTAAAATAAATCAGCAATCTAAAAATTTAAAGAGTTGTTTAAAAGAATGAAGTAAAAGTAGATAATTATTATAAGAGATAGGAGTATAGTAGAATAAAGGGTTATTAGTAACCAGAATGAATTTTAAGAGATTAACTTGGATGTTTGCCATAGCATAAAATGATTCAGCTATAGATAGTATATGAAATAACTTAGTTTGTAAAAAAGTAACCCAAAGAGTATTATTCATATATGCTAGAATAGAGCATTGTATTTGTAATAAATTAGTTGTTTAAAGTTTTAAATTAGTGATCCAAATAGATTGTAGAGTATAGTTAGGAACTTTTGAGTATATGTATGAAATAAGTGGATTGTAATAAATTTGTTATAATAAAGGTGTAATTATTTTATTTTGGTCAATATTATTATGAACTGGATAAGAAAGAATAAGACCATGATTGGTAATAACTTGGTTATAATGATCAGTAAAAAGATCATAAAGAATCTTAATAATGGATAAAAAAAGTAAGAGATGAGAGAATGAAAGTTTAAAAAGAGCAAAGTTTACAGAATCATATGCTTTACTCATATCTTGTAAGAGTAACCAAATGTTTTTATGATTACGAGTAGAATCTTCAATAAGATTATTAAGAATATGAATAGTAATTAAAGTACTATTATTAGAGAGTGCAACATAGTTAAAAAGTGAGAGAATAGAATTTAATGAAAATACAGAATTGAGTTAGTTTATAAGAATTTTTGTATAAAGTTTGCAAATGTGTTTAATTAGACTGATAGGTCATATAGGGTTAAAGTTACTATCAAAGGTGTTGCATTTAGGAATAAAATAAAGTCTACTATGTTTTTATTGTTTGAAATTCTGTTATTAAGAAGACAATGATTAAAGAGAGCAATAATAGCAGAGTGCATTGGAGACTAATATATTTAAGTATTTTATAACTAATGCTTGTAGAACTACAGGTTTTGTTATTAGGTAGTTGTGAGTGGGTTTGGAAAAGTTCTTTATCAGTAATAGGAGTATTAAGTGAATAATACCAATTTGGAATAATGTGAGAAAGTGGAAGGTATAGTTGTTTTCAAAAATTATTAAAGAGGATTTCATTAATAGGTCTAAGTAAAGTTCAATCATAAAAATAAGATTGAACATGTAGTTTAATAAGTGATGGATCTGTAATGAGTTGGTTTGGTAATTTTATATTTGAAAGATGAACAGGTTGATAATAGTGATTAAAGATACTATTAATAGCCTGAGTATGATATGTTGTAAGAGTAACACATTATTTGTCAGTGACTTATTGATTTATTGTCGAACTAAAAAAGAGTTTTCAAGATGATGGCATGATAAAGTTGTTTCCAAATAGAATAGGCATATTAAAGCCATAGTTTAATACAGAAGAGGTTGTGAAGGTGAGTAATTGAAGGTCATATTGTGACTATTTATTAATTTGAAAAATGTTTTAGTTAATACTTGAGATATTAAAAAATTGGGTGGGTTTTTTAACAAGTTTAATAATATGTCTAAGTTTTTTAAAAAAGAGATGTAGTAGGATACTATGGGGTAAGTATTGGTAATTGTAACTTCATTTGTAAGAGATTATAAAATATTAAATTTTGTGCCAAGTAGTTTCAATATTTTTATTAGTAGTACAGTTAATAAGAGTTTTGTGTAATAAAAGTTGTTGAGTTAAAGTATCACCAAAAAAGTTCCAATTTTCTGTAGTCATCATTTTATAATTTAATATATGATGACTAATTCCAGTATGTTTTTGTAAAGGTTTACTATAGGCATGTAAAAATGTTCAGATGAAGATAAGAATCAAGTGGTCACTTGAGATAGAGGTATGACTATTGTCAAGACTATAGAAAAGAAGAAATTGTATATTAAATTAGTCAGTTCAGATGTAGTTAATATAACTACTGCTAATATTGTTAGATCAAGTAAAGTGTTTGTTTGTTGTTAAAATAGGCTCTAATATCATACATATTGAAATAATTAAAAAGGTTGATAAGTTTATATTTAGAAAAAGAACTGTAAGTATAATTCTGTATATTAAAATCATCAAAAATAATAGAATGAAGGTGAAGTTAAGAAGCTTATTGAATCCAGTTGATTAGCATTTTGGGTTTGGTTACAAATAGTTATATCAGTAGATAAGAGGTATACTGAGATAATATAAAGTTTAACATTGTTTTGAAAGAAAATATCAAGTGCAACAGTTCTTCCTAGATGAATATGAATACTGTGAATATGAGGTTTAAGATAATTATGAATCATAATGGCTGTCCTTTTTACAGAAATAAGAAAGTTAGACCAGTAATAGGTGAAAAAGTTGTGTTGCAGAAAAAAAAGTTATTTTGAATAGAAACTAATAACAACCTAACCGATATCCAAAAACTATATCCCTTTAATAAGAGACTCTGTCCAGAAACCCTCTCTGTTATTCTTATACATAATCCTAATACAGTAGCTGATGCTTTAAGATTTACAAAAAGATTTGAACAAGGAAAAGATTTTGTTGCTCGAAGTTAACCTAGTTTAGTTACTGCTAACAGAAGTTTGGAAAAAGATATAGATAATCTAACCAAACAAATGCAACAAATAACTCTTAACTATACAACTATTGCATTGACACTTACTAAACCTACACCAAAAATTTAACAACAATTTCAACCCAAAACCCAGTTCCAACCCAGAAATCAATACTAACCTAAGACCTAATTTTAATCCAAAAATTAGTATCAGAGACCTTTTATTATTAGCTACAATTATAGAGAAAAAGGACACTATGCTCGAGATTGTCTAGCTGAAAAACAACCTACCATGAGTCAATATAAGCAAATAACTCAGGATAATAGAAGAAAAAATATTGACTACATTGGAATAGAGGATAATAATGTTGATGAAGTATATATCACCAGAATACCAAGAAATCAACCCTATTCTACTAACAGAAAACAGGCCAAGTTTTCAAATAAAAATTCTGAATCCCAAAGAGAATTTAAACTTAGAAACAGAACTGTTATGCCAGATGAACCTGACACTCAAATGGATGAAATTCCTGTGAACATCCCTATTGAATTCTCTATTACAAAAAAAACCAAACCAAAACCCAAATTCAAAACTTACCCCTCTGTGATCAAACAAATTGAACCCTATGATGTCTCAACTGACATTTTGAACATGAAATCCTATGCCACTATTGAACAATAGTTACAACTCTCTGCACAGTATAAAAATTTTGCAAAAATTTTGCAAAAGAAAAAGGAACCTATTACTGAAGCAAATCAAGCTAAAACTAATTACTCCAAAAAGATCACAGCAATGAAATGTTATATTCAAATTAAAGAAAACCCTGTTGTTGCTATCTTTGATTTAGGAGCAGCTGTAAGCATTATTACAACCAAGCTCATGAGAAAATTAAGACTTCAAATCCAAAAACCCTCCAAAACTATTGTGGTTACTACCAATAGAAATCGTAGCAAAGCCTTAGAAATTATCTCTAATAAAAAGATTACTATTCAAGATATTATTATTTCTATTAACCTCTAAGTAATAAAATCTATAGATAAAACTCTTCTTCTTGGAATGAATTGGTTCAACATGTCAAAAGCCAAATTGGACTTTGAAAACAATACTTTAAACATTTGATACATAGAAAAGAAAGCTACTACTAATGCTACTCATACTACCAATTTTTATCCTATCTTAGAAGAAATAGATGAGAATGAAGAAAATCAATAGATCAATAAGATAGATGAAGAAAAAGAAATAATAACTTACTATTTAGAAAAATGGCCTTCTGTAATTGATAAAATATATTACAATTCCTGGTTAGAAATAGAAGCTACTCCTGCTTTTTATCTAATTTAACTGTTAGAAGAAAAGATTTATTTTGTTAAAAACCCAAATCTAAATGTGAATCTAGAACTTATCCAAGAGCAACATATCCAAGCTGAACAACTGTTTATAAAAAATATTGATATTTTCTCAGAAAATATCTTAGAAGATGGACAGCCCAAGAAATTAGGACAAACCAATATTATTTGTTATAAAATAAACACAAATAGCTACAATTCTGTTAAATAAAGAGCCTACCAATACCTTTCCAATGAACAAGACTTTCTGCAAAAAGAAATTCAAGCAATGTTAGAAAAAGGAATTATTAGAGAATCCTTTTGACTCTGGTCTTCTTCTGTTGTACTTGTGCCACAGAAGGATGACTAAAAAAGACTTTGTATTGATTATAGAAAACTCAATATTATTACAGAAAAAGATGTATACCTACTACCAACCATCCAAGAAATCTTAAATCATTCAATGGAGCATCTTGGTTTACTAGCTTAGATTTAGCCAGTAGATATTGGCAAGTTGCTATAAAGGAAGAAAATAAAAAGAAAACTGCCTTCATAACAAAATAGGGAATATATGAGTTCAATGTCATGCCTTTTGGATTCACCAATGCACCTGCAACTTTTCAAAGATTAATAGATAAAATACTCTGCCTCTTTATCAACAAATTTGTAGTAGTATACCTAGATGATATTACTATTTACTCCAAAACCTTCCAAGAATATTTGGATTATATTCAACAAGTTATAAATATTCTAAAAGAAGCTAACTTAAAATTAAACTTGGTAAAATGTTATTTCTTCTTAAATAACATCAAGTTTCTAGGACATGTCATTGAAAAAGATGAAATTAAAACAGATGAGAAACTGGTAGACAAAATTTAAATTTTCTTAGAAGATTTTTAGAAATTGCCTCTTATTACTGGCAATTTATAGAAGGATTTTCCAAAATTGCCAAACCTTTGAACAGCTACTAAAGAAAGATGAACCCTATTTGTAGACAGAAAAACATCAATAAGTCTTTAATACACTCAAAAATTACCTTATCTCAGACCCTATTTTACAATATCCTGACTTTAATCAAACTTTCTACCTGCATACTAATGCTTCAACCTCAGAATTAGGAGCAGTTCTATCCCAACTGAATGATAATTACAAAGAATATATTATTACTTATGCTAGTAGAAGTTTAAACAATGCTAAACAAAACTACCCTACTAATGACTTAAAATGTTTAGCTGTTATATAGGCTATTGAACACTTTTACTAATATTTAGAAGCCAAACATTTTTTTCTTATTACTGACCATTTTGCCTTGCAATAGTTAAGAACTTCTAAGCTTAAAAGAAGAAGAGCCAGATGGGTTATGAAACTAGAACCCTATAACTTTATTATAATTCATTATTCTGGAAGAAAGCATAATAATGCTAATGCTTTATCAAGAATGTATGAACAAAAAACTAATATAATTAAAACAAAAGAAGATGATGAATTTTCTTCTAAAACTGAAGCTCTCCAAATTGCTATACAAAGAAGATTAGCAAAAATTGAATCTCCTTTGTATCAGAACCAATAACTTGAACAATTAGTTATTATGTTGAAACCAAACCTATCTCCTATTGCAGAACAGGATACCAAACCCTATACCAAACTTGAAGTATTCCCTAATAGTTTTAAATATAATAATGGACCATTATTTAATTGGAATTATATCCAACAACTCTTCCAGAAATATAGAAGAAATACTAGAAAGAATAAATACTCAATTAGTTGAAAAGGCACTAATACCTAATGCTGGTATTGATATATTCACCTATGCCCTTAATTTATCTGTTACCAATGTGATAGAGATTGTTCTATATGGACAATCCTTAAAAGAACCTCACTAAATATAATAATTAAATGCTTTCCAGAACAATTTTAAGTTCCTAAAATTGAAGATAAAGAAGTTGAAATTTTTTACATAACTGCTATAAAAGATGTTAAAAAAACTTTTACAAATATACAAAATACAATGACCTATTCAATTATCAAGACATGATAAAAACCCTTGTACCAACCCTATCTGAATATTATACCACCTCTTTACAACCTTATCCAAATATGAATTTAGTCAAGAAGGATTCCAATATGGTAGAATGCATTGTACTTGGTTCTATATTGAACATATTAGTACCTGACTATCCCAAAAATCCAATAGAAGAGACTGGCCTAGAGATTAGAAAAGACTAGCAACTCAATATTGGTGTGGAGATAAACTTACCATTTGATGAATACTTCAAATGTCATATTGACCTCTGGTTATGGCATACTATTAAACAATGTTCTTTAGAAGAAATTGCTAAATGTTACTGGCCTATACCTGATGATGAAAACTATGATACCTGGGATGACCTTATTGAAGAAGCTGACCAAATCCAACCTGAAAGAAACCTCATCGATGATACTCCAATTGAAAATCCTTTCAGAAGACCAGAAAGTGATGCCAGTACCTGTTAAGTGATTATGATCTTAATAAAGTGATGGATACTTTTAGCAATACAGAATTTGATAACACTAGTGATCTTAATATAGAAGTAGCATTAGTTAATGAACCTTGGTGGTTCTTCTTTTTAGAAACCTTCTTCCCAGAATATTATTTAGAATTTAATAACTATTCAGAACATTATCAATGTAATGTAATTTGGTAGTGACTAGTTAATCCAACTTATTATCATTAGTTATTTTATTTATATATTATATTTATATTTTATTATAAAAAAATAAAAATAAAAATAGACAAAAACAAAAAAAAAAAAAAGATAAAAAAAAAAAAAAAATATATATATATACAAAAAGAAAAGAAAAAACAAAAAAAAAATAATAATATATATATAGCAAAATTAAAAACCAACATCTGATATTCTATTTTTATTATTATTATTCCCTTCTTTTCTTTTTTCTTTTGCCCTTAATTTTCTCAACTTCTCTTTATCATTTGTCAGCCTTGCCCTCAATCTGTTTCTTTTCTCCAACAACCAAGTATATTGCTGCTTCAACATCTAACTGTCTTGCACCCTTGCAACTGCATTCACTCTCAACTCTTCCAACTCTGTCTCCAAGCTCTGTATTCTTTTTCTTAATAAGGTTACCAACTGATATAAACTGTAACCAAGTTTTGTTAAGTGACAAAACAAAAAAGAGAAGAAAAAGAGAAAATAAGAAAAATTTTAAAAGATAATATTCATCTCTGTTCTCAACTTGGACCACCCCTAAAGCCTTATATAAGGCATTTTTGCTATTTTAGTGAGCATGATACACATTTCCAGGAAGACTTTGTTGAGGCATTATTATTATTATTGTTGAAGTTGTTATTGTTGATGTTGTTAAGGTTGTTGTAAAAAAATTTTAACAAAAAAAAAAAAGAGCAACAAAAGGATTATAATTTTTAATAGATAATAGTAAAACAAAATTAGATATCAATAAAAAGTTAATTTACCAAATTTAGAAATTAATTAGAAATTGATTTAAGAAATTTAGAATAATTAAGATTTGTAAGTCGCATGATTGCAAATCACATGAAATTCTTGCATTTTATTGGAACTTTAAGTATTCTAATGATCTTCAAAAATGGTAAAAATTAGAAATTTAGTAATATTTCTAATATGAATTAACAGTCTAAGGTGTATTACCAGACTGTAGAGATCATACATTCGAGACTGGCTAGGGTGAGCTTTCTACTAAAATCTGAGTCTTGTAAAGCCCTTGGTTAAAGTACTAGAAATAGAATTTTTTTTGTATACTCCTTTGAACAATTATATTTATTTTTATTATTATATTAGAATATTATATTTATTAGTTAGATATTAGTACTTTAATATTTTATTAGTTTATATATATAGTATACTTATTTTTTAGTTTAGTTTTCTCCTAGGCCTAGAATAAATGAATGTTGTTACAATTCAAAATAGAATCATTGATATCTCATTTAAGTTACGTCACATAATGAAGTAATAATATATAGTAATTATTATAACACATAGTATATAGAGCATAAGTAACAACTCTTACAACCATGCATATACTCCCTTCTATGACCAATTTCCTATTGAGATTCCTATTCGACGCTCTATACGTACTATCTGTCAAGCTCATATCATAACACTTTGGACATCCCAACATCGTTTTCAACAATGGTCTACCATCGCACCTAATATTAACTGGGAAGCCACCTGGCTTTACATTAATAATAATCAAAAAGTCTCCAACTTTGCACATAGCTTCCATTCCTCTACTTTAAAAACCTTTCGTGTTAAAATTCTCTTAGATGAATTACCTGTTCCTCATATTCTTCACAAACG
>CAJVQA010004473.1:0-17520 GCA_910591915.1 Cetraspora pellucida
AAGTTTAGATAGACATATATTGTATATTTATAATAAAATATAAATTAGTTTACAATGTAACAAATTCGAATTTATCATTTCATGAATCAGTTTATAAAGTAACAAATTCAAATTTATCACTTTATGAATTGGTTTTTACAATGTAACAAATTCGAATTTATCATATCATGTGTCAGTTCACAAAGTGATAAATTCGAATTTGTTACATTATAAAAACTAATTTATGAAATGATAAATTTGAATTTGTCACTCTATGAACTGATTCATAAAGTGATAAATTCGAATTTGTCATATTGTAAACTAATTATATTTTATTATAAATATACAATATATATCTATTTAAACTTTTTTATACTAAGTTAATAGTATAAGTTGATTAATTAAAAGTTATAGAACTTATAAAAATATATCTAATAATAGTTAGATTATCTAAATTAGATTAGTAGATATTAAGATATCATTAAAAATAATTGGTTGATTATGTATATAAATAATAATATGTTTATATAAAATTTTATATAATTAATTAATTATTTTTGATGATATCTCAGCATCTACTAAACCAATTTAGATAATTTAACTATCATTAAATGCATTTTAATGAGTTCTATAACTTTTAATTAATTGATCTAAACTATTAACTTAATATAAAAAAAAGTTATAAATAAATATATATTGCATTTTTGTTTATAATAAAAAATATATTATGTTATATTAAAATTATTCTTTAAATAATTAACAAATTATCTATCTCTATTATATTAAAATTGTTAGACTTTCACATAGGTGTAATGTTTAGTTTACCCTATATAAATAATTTTTCAATTTTTCTGTAATACAGCATGATGATCTGTGTACTGTAGTCACATTAATGATTTACTTTAAGTTAATGATTTACTTTTAAGTTAATGATGATCTCTAATTAGATGGTAGTGTACTATCGTATCATGTGCATTGTATGTTAATGTAACATCTTATCACGTTTATGTTCTATATATTAAAACCACCCGTCGTAAAAATTCAGTTCTAGCTTTTTTTTGGCATTTTTACTTGATTAGTTCTCACTTTTGTTTTCTAAGAATAATTTAATATAATAGATATTTTTCTCATTTATTTTTTTTTATACCTGTAAATTATGTCTGAAACTTCCAAAGAACGCAGAAAAAGACTTCAACATGAATGTCAACAGCGTTATCGAGAAAATAAAAAAAGAAAGATGACTGCTGAAACTAATAGACTTACACAACCAGAAAATATAGCAAGTTTTTCTAATGAAATCACTAATAATCTACCTTCTTTTCTAACTTCCAATATTAGTATGAATCTTAAAGCCGAAGTATCTACTCACGTGAACCCTCCTATCAATACTTCTCTGATACCAGTTCGAGTTTCTACTCATGTTAGAGTTCCTTTATTAAAAGCACGCGTCTATTCATGGTCCTCACAAGAATTGAACTGTCACTCTCTAGGAAATATGGATCGAAGATGTTCCAATTGTAGAGCTTTGTTATGAATAGATGAAAGAAAGCAAGCTCTTTTATACGTTCACCAATTTTTACAACATGCTGCGCAGAAGGCAAAATTTCGCTTCCTCCTTTACAAGAATTGCCTTTTCCTCTAAATGCACTTCTTACTAGAATGGATTTGTCTGCCCGTTTATTTAGACAGAATATTAGGATGTATAACTCTGCTTTAGCTTTTACATCAATGGGAGCTAAGATTGATGGCAATATAACAGGAACTGCTGGAATATATAGTTTTCGTATTTATGATGAAATGTATCATAATATAGGTAACATATTGCCTAACTACAATGCTAGCCCTCAGTTTGCTCAAATCTATGTATATGATACAAAATATGAGCTTTAAAACAGAATAAACATGATGCCTGGCCTTGATTCGTCAATTCTTGCAGATCTTTAGCACATGTTACATGAACTTAATCCATATAGTAAAATGTTTAAACAAGCTAGCCAAATTTTAAAATCTAATTCTTCTTTAGATTTAAAAATAATAATTACAGATAGTAGAATGAAAGATCCCAGGCGCTATAATACTCCGAGTGCTGCTGAAGTTGCCATTATTATGATTGGAAATGAACAAGAACCAGAACCATTACAACGTGATATTGTTTTACATTTGCGTGAAGGAAGATTTCAACAAATATCTGAGTTACACCATGCTTATGAACCACTACACTATGTCCTTATGTTTCCTAGAGGTGATGATGGTTGGCATCCGTATATTCCTCTCAAGCACAGTACACTTTCTGCATCGACTATACAGGAACCTATAGTTGATGATAACTTTTTACACAGCCTGGGAGAACAGGTAAGTTCTAGAAAATACGTTACTGTGATGAATTATTTCGCATATTGCCTTTATTTTGGCCATCTGTGTAAAGCAATAGTTTTGCATTTGTTTGGGCATTTATTTCAACAGTGGATAGTTGATATATATGCAATTGTCGAACAAATGTGCCTCAACTATCTAAGACTTAATCAGAAAAAAATTCGGTCGGAGCTATATAGTGGATTACAGGATGCACTTCTTACAAGAGATAGATTATTAGAAGCGACAAATATAGGACAACGTGTAATCTTGCCATCAAGTTTTACAGGAGGCTCTCGACAAATGCACCAACTCTATCAAGATGCAATGGCAATTGTGAGAGCATTTGGCAAGCCTGATTTATTTATTACGATGACCTGTAATTCACAATGGCCTGAAATTACTAATTCACTTCTTCTAGGTCAATCTGCTCAAGATCGTTCTGATTTAGTTGCTCAGGTTTTTAATTTGAAACTAAAAGCTTTGCTTAAAGATCTTTTAACAAAATCTGTTTTTGGCAAAGTATTAGCTCACGATTATACAATAGAATTCCAGAAACATAGCCTACCTCATGCATATCTGCTAATTATTCTTGCCAATGAATATAAGCCAAGGACAATTGATGATTATGATTCAATCGTATCTGCTGAGATTCCAGACGTAAATAGTGATCCTTATACATTTGAAACTATTAAACAATCAATGATGCACAGTCCCTGCAGTGCACTTAACCCGACTGCCCCATGTATGAAGGATGAAAAATGTACTAAAAGATATCTGAAACCTTTTCAAGAAACTACTATGACTAATAATGACAGTTATCCTATATATAGACGAAGAAATAATAATTGCACTCTAGAAGTTTGAGGAGCAATATTAGACAATCGGTGGGTCGTTCCATATAATCCTTATATTTCTACTAAATATCATTGCCATATAAATGTTGAGATTTGTTCATCAATTAGTGCTGTAAAGTATCTTTTTAAATATGTTTATAAAGGTCACAATCGTGCTACTGTCTATTTAACAAATCAACTACAAGAACAGGAACATAGAGAAAAGATGATGAAATAAGTTTGTACCTTGACACACGCTATGTCTCTGCCTCTGAAGCTTCTTGGCAATTATTTCACTATTCTTTACATGGCAGAAGTCCGTTTATCATTCAACTTTAAGTTCATCTTCCAGGCCAGCATAGGATTACATGTAGAGATGATGACACTATAGAGGAAATAGTTGACCATTGCAATAATGAGAAATCTACACTTACTGCTTGGTTTAATGCTAATTTGGAATATCCTAAAGCAAGAAATCTTACATACGCAAACTTTCCAACACAATAGGTTTATAACAACCAAACTCATGAATGGAAACCAAGACAATGTGGAAATGTCATCGGTCGTATGTATTTCATTCACCCTTTATCGGGTGAACGATATTATTTAAGACTTCTTCTTACTATCGTTAGAGGTGCTACTTCTTTTTCACACCTTCGCACTGTGAATAGAATTTTATATTCAACTTTCAAAGAGGCTTGTGATGCTTTAGGACTATTCCATAATAACGATGAATAGGATTATTGTTTAGCTGAAGCTGCTCAAATTCACACAGGTTCACAATTATGCTACTTATTCGCCACCATTCTCTTATTTTGTGCTCCTGTACGTCCTGAACATCTTTGGGAGAAGCATATTAATTTTCTTACTAAAGATATTCACTTTCTTAATATCAATAATACCAATAATACACTTACAGATACTAACATACAAAATCAAGCTCTATCTCATTTATAGTCTATTTTACAACAGCATGGCAAATCTCTTGCTAATTTTCCTAATATGCCTATCTCTGCTACTTTTGACCAACCTAACTCTCTAATTACTGAAGAATTAAATTATAACACTGAAGAGCTTTCTCATATAGTTGAAACTAAAGTTCCTCAGTTAAATGAAGATTAGCGTGCTATTTTCGACAGAGTTATAACCGCTGTTGAAAATAATATTTTTACTGTACTTTTCGTTAATGGCTCTGGAGGAACAAGAAAAACTTTTTTATATACGTATGTTTTATTTTTTCTCTTTCTTTTGTTTTTTTTTTTTCTTTTTCTCATTTACTATCCACTTACTCTTTATTTTTCTATATCTACAGCATTTTGCTTGCTAAAATTCGCCTAAGCGGCCAAATTGCTCTCACTGTTGCTTCATTCGGAATCGCTGCTCTGTTATTATCTGGCGGCCATACTGCTTATTCTTGCTTCAAAATTCCCATTAATCTACACGAAAACTCAACCTGTTCTATCTCCCATGGTTCTGATATTGCTTCCCTTTTGCAAAAAGCAATTATTATTATATGGAATGAAGCTCCTATGGCATATAGATATATGTTTGAAGCCCTTGATCGAACTTTAAAAGATCTGATGAAAGCTATAGATCCTGCATTAGAAAATCAACCATTTGGAGGTAAAGTTGTTGTATTTGGAGGCGACTTTCGCCAGATTCTTCCAGTAGCTCCAAAAGGGAGGCGAGAAAACATCGTAGGATTCTGTTTATGACGTTCCTCACTCTGGAAACATGTTATTGCTATGAACCTAACAATTAATATGCATCTTCGTTATGCTACTAATCATACTAATGCTATTGAGCAAGATGAATTGTCTAGATGGCTTATTAACCTTGGTGAAGGTCGACTTCCTACTATTGACCAAACAGCAACACTATTTTGCTTCCTGAAAATATTGTTCTCAAATCTCGTAGTTTAAATGATCTTATTACTTCTGTTTATTCTAATTTTTCTACTCTTTCTGATCTCTGTTATTTAACTAATCGTGCAATACTTACTCTGAAAAATGATGATATTAATATTATTAATTTTACAATCTTAGATCGATTTCCTGGAGCCACTACTGAATATCATAGCGCTGATACAATTGAAAACCAACCTGATGCTCAACGACTTTATCCAGTAGAATTTCTTAATTCATTATCTATTGGAGGCCTTTCACCGCATTACTTAATACTAAAGCCAGAGACACCAATTATATTATTATGCAACATAAGTCCATCTGATGGCCTTTGTAATGGAACTAAATTAATATGTTGTTTATTTCAAAAGCACGTAATTGAAGCAGAGATAATGAGTGGAAAATATTCTAGAACTCATGTATTTCTTCCTCGGATTACAATGTCGCCTTCCACTACTGATCTCCCTTTTACTTTTATATGACGCCAATTCCCTATCCAACCCGCTTTCGCACTAACAATCAATAAGTCTCAAGGTCAAACTTTAAACTCAGTTGGTTTATATTTACCAACTCCTGTCTTTTCTCACGGACAACTTTATGTCGCTTGCTCAAGAGTTACTTCTCTACAAAATTTAAAAATTCTTATTGTTAATCTAAATATGAACACATTAGATCATACTAACTTCACTTCTAACATCATTTATCCTAAAGTATTTCAATAGGATTTAAATTATCTATTTAATATAGTTGACATATATTTTTTTCTTCTCTTCACTCCTCATGTAAGTATTCATATTTTTTTTTACTTTTTTTTTCTACAACTCATCATCTCACTTCTACTATCACTTTATTTAATTTTTTTTTTATCACCTTAACTTCTTTTTTATTACATGTTTTTTTTCTTTATTAATCTTAACTTTACTGTCTCCTTTATATTACAAAAACTTCCGTACTCTCATTATATATACTACGCTATATTACCCTTTACATTTTAATTCTTTTAATCTCTACTATTAATTTATAATTACCTAATAAAACATGCCTTATTTATCTTTGTTTTATACTTGATTTTTAAATTCCTTTTTTTTATTATTTTAGGAGAGGGTGAAACCCGCGCCGTAAATTAGTAAAACCCGCTATGTAGATTACGTTAGCGTGAAATCCACGTTTAGCAATGTTTTTAATTATGCAAAAGCGGATTTCATCCTCATGTTATCTGCATAGCAGATTTTACTAATTCACAACGTGGTTTCACTCTGTCGTATTATTTTTACTCACTTATAAATTACTAAATCATATCTCCTACTTACAACTTTTTAATATTTTATTCTGTATTTATATAAGTTAAAGTTTTATTTGATCATTTTACTGTATCGCTTTATATTTTATATTTAACCCCGGAAGCGAAGCGACAGGTTACATACTATCTCTACTATATTAAAATCGTTCGTTTCACATGGCATAATGTTTAGATTACTAATATAAATAATCTCTTCAATCATGTAATAATAATCGACTACGCATAATACTGTAGTAGGGTAAATTTTATAGGTATAATTCAGAAAATCTTATTGAGCTATATAAAGTATCACTCTATTATAGCACCCACCTTCTGGAAGTACTATAGTTAGTGATGTACATGTAATTATAGCGTTCTTTATCAGTTATAGAACTTACTTCATCATTAAACCACTAGCTGCTCATATGTTGCATTTTTCATTATATTAATGTTATATACAGTATATTTAGTTAATTATAAATATAGACTGAAAAAATCACATATGTAAATTTAAACCAGAAGCGAAGCGACAGGTAACATCTAGTACTATATTATAAAAAAATTTGTGTGTAACATTTAGCTGCAAGGTAATGCTTAGATTACTCTATATAAATAAATACAATTGTATAACTAAAATATTCATAATTTGTTAATACTTAAATTAAATAAAAATTTTACTAAAATTATATCTAATTTAATAAATTTAATTAAATACTAATTGTATAGGTTTTTATAATTATATTTAATATTAATTTTTTCTTTGTTATATAGCAATAGGTTTGCAGCTAGTCAATTAATAAAAAAATATTAGAATATATTATGTTAAAATTTTATATACAATTTATAAATAATAACAGTAATATATTAAACTCAAACTAGTTTAAAAACTTTAAATTAGAATTAAAATATTAATTATAAAAACAAATTAAACCCAATTTGAGCCAGCTTGAGCTGGCTTTAACAGCTTTTTTAAGCTGAACTAAGCTGAGCCAGCTATTTCTAACCCTAATCAGAACTGTACGATACTTATTTAACTTTAATTTTGGTTTGTCAGAATTTGTAACTTTAATTTAGTTGATAGTATGTTCAAAGTTTTCAAATTTTTCTGACCAGTTAACCATTATGATTTAAAATTTAATATAAAACAATAGAAGTGTTTATATATATTATTTTTATATTACAAAGAATTTTTGTAAAATTTTTTATCTTTTTTTATATTTTTTGTAATTAAGATTTATATATTTTTATATTGTATAATTTCTCTATTTTTCTTTATATTTTAAGAGAATAGTCAAGTTAAAAATATAATTTATTCAAAAATATATTATGACAAGTATTTTTCTAGTATTAATAAAAATTATTCAGCATTATAAGAAGTAATAGAATCTCTATTTTTATCAATATTAATTGAAAACTCATTAACTAACAACTTTTTTTTTTCTAAAAAAACATATATAAATTTTTTTTTTAAGAGAATAATCAATCAAAATTATCTTTGGATTAATTTTTCTGTTTCTAACCTATTTTATGCTTCTATTAAAACTTGTAGAGAAGATATTATTCTATTATAATAAAAATTTTCAGAATGATTGGCCTAATATTCATTGAAATATTACTAATTTTTATTTTGGTTTCATAGATGAATCTATATTTTTGATGAAAACAATAATCATTTAATATCATTATTTTTTATTCTTATTCTAAACCATTATAGAGTCATTAATATGATTTTTTAAATATATTAATAATATTTTTCTCTAAAAATTTCAAGTTATTTTATCAAAACCTAGCAGAAATATTCAATTTTTTTATTTAAAAAACACATATAAATCTTCTATTTTAATGTTTACAAGAATGTTTATATTAATTTGAAGATTATACTTCAAGTAAACATACTGTATGATAATAATAAAGTTGGTTAAGATGAGTTTTAAGAGTTTTCATCTCAAATTTTAAGTTAAACAGACAAATATTCATAAAATAGTCTTGATTTTTAATGAAGCTTCACTCATATTTCTGTGCAAATCCTCTTATAAAAAAAGCTGTGATGACAAAATCAGCTCATTCTTTAAAATTTTACTAATGAAACAAGCAAACTAGTTCTATAAAACTATATATGTTTTCACTAGACAAACATTTTTTATTAATAGCTCAAATATAATTGTCTTAAGAAAATTGTTTGAAAAACATAATTTTTGATATAATGCTATTTTTTTATAAGAAATAGTAAAAACCTTAAAAAATCTAAAACTCATATTACTTAGAATTTTATTAAGTAAATAAATAAAGTTGTATTATGAAACTATATGTATTTTATTAAAGAAATATTTTTTACTAATATTACAAAGATGATTTTAATAATAAAATTTTTCATAAAACATGAATTTTGTAATGATATCATTTTTATTTTTTATATAAGTGAAAAATTTGAAAACATAATATAAAATCAAAATTTTGAAATTTTCTAATACTTATATGATAATCCATGTCCATTGGCATTTGGTCTGAATCTAATAATAAATTTACTAATTTATTTTGGCACCTGGCAGGCAATTCATGCCTACTAACAAGCAATCCATACCTGTTAGCATTTGGTCTAAAATTACTAATTAATTTTGTATAATACTTATCTAGTTGTTTGCAGATTTTTAAAATTAACCAATCAGAGTTTGAGATTTTATAAAAATCCTAGTGTTTGGAAATGCCTATCTAGAAATTAAACAATAATTTCATGCATGTTGTAGATTATTTGTATAATGTTATTTAATTATATGATTTAAAATAAATTGATATTAGTAGTTATACTGTAATACTATACAGTATAACTACTAATATCAATATATATAATATACTATAAATCTTTTTGTAACTATGAAAACTGAGCTTAAAATGGTGAGTAATTCTACAAAAGATATACAACCCAAATTATTATTAATATTATTAAATTCTTATAATTTGAATACTTGCTATAACAAATTTCTTTAATATTATTATCTTTCTTTACTACACTTTTAACTTACTATAAAAACTTTTTTTTAATACTTACAACAAATCAACTTTACTTACTTACTAAATACTTCTATGATAACACTAAAGATAGACAAAACAGAAGCCTACATTTATCTACTATATGAGTTTACTATTCTACCAAACTATTATATTTCTTTTACTAATAATTTTCTTAATATATCTTTTAAATCTCAATCTAATTTCCAAATTGCTAACTCTAATACTAAATTTAAATTACAAAGCAATTACAAAACCTCTATATGCTTTAAAGCTGTAAATACAAACAAGATACTTTCTTCTGAATATATAATCATACCTTAGATCTTTAACTTAATAGATAGAAATTTACAATCCACTTCTTTTATTAAACCTTTTAAGCTATCAATCAGTACTCATAATGTTTGAAACTACAATAAAGACCTTAAACAGCAAATGTGAGTAAACTTCTGTTTAACAAACAACCTTAACATAGTTAGTATTATTGAAACTAAAATAGTTAACACAAATGCAATAACAAAGCTACAAAAATCCAAACAATTTATATACTACTAGTCATGCAACAATGGCCCAAAAGCTAATACTGCAATTATGATCAATAACTGGCTTAAATTACATATTCACAAAATACACAATCTCTCTAGTTATGCTATTACTATTGATTTTTTTTTAAAATATGACTTCAAATTTTATATTATATTAGTATATTTGCTTTGTGATAATATCCAACTCAGATTAACTATTCAAAATACTGTTATTTTATGGCTTCAACAAGCCATAAGTTCAAACTTACAACCTATTATTCTGTAAGACTTTAATGTCCTTGATAATAGCTTACATACTTCTTTTATCAAATACAAACTATTGTACTTTTTTTAATATAACAACATGTATGACCTAACTGCTTATATACAATCATTAACTAATACTTGGCAAAGCAACCAATTTTAAAGTCAAATTGACTACATCTGAGCAAACTACTTAATTATTCATTATCTTATCTTATACAATATTGACAACTCTAAAACTAGTACAAATAGTAATTATAAAATTTTAATTTCTTCTTGGTCTTTTCCTTATGCTTATTTTAGCAAATAATGTTCTGCAATCAAAACTTAAAAAAAAACATTTTTCTATAAAAAAATAAATAAATAACTTTGGCAATTTATACTGATCAAGTGGCTACTAATCTCAGTTCTAACTATATACCTACAACTGTTAATATAACAGAATCCTTAGAAATAACATAATACAAAATTTAAACTAGTGTCATCTCAGCTGCTCTTAAACATATTCTTAACAAAAAAGTTACAATGCACAATTTTTAATATATATACTCTGCCAAAGCTTCCTTTTTATATCATAGTCTTAAAAAGCTAAGAAATATAATTTGACAAATTAAAGCCTTATTATAAAACCAAATATTTAGATTTACACAACTTAATAACATAATTCAACAATTTAATAATACTAATAATCCTACTATTTTTTCCTTATCAACCAAACATAATCTACTAACTGAATCTTAAATGCTAATGTTGAATAAAAAGCACTTTATTATATATATAATATTGAAAATATTAAAATAATTAAACAACAGATTAATGAAAATATAGCCAAAAGATATAATAAACTTCAGTTTTAACCAAAATCAATAATTAACAATATATTAAACTGTCACTACTCTTAGAGATAATATTACTTTTGAACTTTCATATGATTTCAAATTTTATAAAGTTTATTTTCACATTTTCTTCATATATTAAATTATTGTTTATTCTTTTTACAGATGAAATTAATTTACTTGAATCTTATAGAGGTTATTGAAGCATATAGTTTAAAACCTAATATAGAAATTTTGCCAGATAGTGATTTAACAGAAATTGGTAAAAAGGAAAAAAGATTCTGTAAAGTTAACAATATCAAAACAGATCATGATGTTGTTACAGAAGTACAGAAAATCAAAACACATATTCAACAACACTTCAATCAATGAACAGTATATAGACAAATTAATCAACAAATTTATAACTCTTCCTAATATAATAAATATTAACCTAAAATAAATATTTATTTAAAATGATATCAAGAAGTATTAGCAGAATTTTCTGAAAAATAAATTTCTAACATATTTGCAAATTTTCAAATAATAAAGCTTGTGGCCCTTTAGACATAAGTTACAAAATGCTTAAACATGCAGGTTTATTATTTTTTTAAGCTATAACTGCCCTATTTAACAGATGCATTTTAACTAACAGTATATTCAAACAATAGAAAAAAAAAAGAATTCTTTTTATTTTCAAAACACCTATCTTTAATAGAAGTTTAACTAATACCAGATCTATTAGTCTTTTAAAACATATTAAAAAATTATATATAAAACTTCTTATCAACTACTTAAACACTACTTTTACTTTATATTCAATACTATCTTCCTATAACTATATTGCTCTTTCTGATAACAGTACAGCAATACCAATTTATATACTTAACAATATAATTAAAGAAGCTTTTTGCAACTTTAAAAAACTTTGGCTTATATTTTAGGATATAAGCAAAGCCTATAATTAGTAAACTCTGATCTCTTTCACAAGTCTCTAATACAAATTAACATGCCATCTAAATTAGTAGAAGTTCTTACTAATTTGCTTGATAACCACCACAACTAAGTTATAACTAATTTTGAACTTATAAACTTATATTCTGTCAAAAATAGAATTGATCAAGAAGAAACAATTACATTATTATTTTGGCATATTTACTATGACTCTTTTATCCACAGAATGGCATCTTAATTTACAGAGTATACTTTTTTAACATTATAAAAAACCAGTCTACAACCTCCTTGATATCAACATCTTTAAGTCTCTATCTCAGTTCTTGCTTATATGAATGACATATTATGAATTGCCCAATTCAAAAATGAGTTAAAACAAATTACTTAAATGGCAGCATCTTTCTACCAAATGGCCAACCTTCAGATTAATTTTATTAAGTCAATATTTGCCACAAATGCCAAATCTACTTCTATTACCTTTCTTAACTTTATTCTTAACTCTATTCCTAATAACCAATCTTTTAAATATTTAGGTTGTTGGTTTATACTTAACAACAAACAAACCTATACAATCAAATTAATTCAAGAAAAAGCTTTTTAATTAATTAATACTACAAACACAAAAACATTACAAACAAATTACTTACATTATTAATATAGTTATTATTCTAACATTAGAATACAGAATATATAATATTATTCTTCTCAAAACTATATATAATTGCATACTGGCTAAATATCTTACAGTTGCTAAACACAAATCTTATTTTGCCTTAATAGTACAATACTTCACCTCTATTTATACAACTTATATGATATACAATTACAACACCATATTACTACTTTTCTTTAATAAATTAATAATTTCTATTTACTAGATGTTTTTATATATATTAAATTACAACAGCTTCAAAACAACATTTGGTCTACTATAAACATTCTTGAACATTCTCAATATAATGTTGATAGTCAAAATAAATATACTCTTAATTTTAAAATTATTCAACTATTTTTACAAATTGCTGTTTCTATTAGAGCTAATAGTAATACATCATGGCCAAACACTATTCATTATCAGCTTCAACCTTTTGAACTTATTTTCCAACATCATCCTAAATATATAACCTTTAAAAAACAACTTAAATGACTAAATCTACTTTATCTTAAATAACTTTGCATCTTAAACAATACTACACTTTTTAAATAGCTACATTTATTATCAAGAATTCTTTATTTGCCTAAAGGCAAAAATTGATCTGATTTACTAAACTTGAAAATTTTATTATAAAAAACTATTATTATCCTTCTCTTAAATATTAATATCAACAGCAAGAAACTAACTTCTTTGCATATAACATATACAATATTCCCAAAAAATATAAACCATAGTTAATTACTTTTAATAATAAGAAAATTATTATAAGCAAAATTTGTAAACATTTTACAGATTCTAACTAAATATCAATTACATACTGGCAAACAGATATTAATATAAATAATACTAATTACTATTTACTTTAACAAATCAATCTTGTTTCTTGTTTAGGCTATCAACTTAACTTACAATAAATAACTACATCATGTACTATTAATATTTCACCTATTACATCTGTACAATTTTTTGATAAAATTATTTCAAATTCAGTTAAAATAAACACAAATTATTTAGACCTTTTCAGCTCTGCTGCAATTAAATAGCTTCTGCCAAATTCTTTACTATTACTATTGCCTTCTATTCTCATCTCTAACTTCATCTCATCTGCAATTTTTAAAGCAAGTGAAGCAACTAACAAACTTAATCAAATACCTTCTAATAACCTATCATATAACTCATTTAACTTTTATACTGATAATTTAGTAATTGGTATAAGTACAAATAACTGTACTATGAGTATTAGCTAGGTCCAAGTAGATTTTAATAACCAAGTTATCTACAAATTCATGGCCAAAGTTCACTTCTAACTATCATTATACAAGACTGAACTTTTCTCTATTCTGTCTATTATTTTAACTACCTCCTAAAATTCTACAATTAACATCTATACAGATTCTTAATCCATAATATTAAAATTTATTCAACTTAATTAATTACTTCTAAATTCTAATAAACTCTTTAAATTTAACTCCTGACCATTATAGCATACTTTACTAAATATTATTAAATCATACAAATTAAATATTATCTTTTATAAAGTTCAAGTCTACTTAGACAATACTCTTAACAATCTAGCAGACTCATTTGCTAAGCAACATACAGATAAACTTTCATTACATTTTAACTATATGAATATTCACAACTCATATTATTTATTATTCTTTAAAACAGAAAAATTTCTTGTTAAACTTCTTATCAGATACTTTTTAAAAGTATTTGTAAAGCTTACAACCTTGTACTATAGTTATTACAAAAACAAAATAACAAATAGACTTCATTAGCCCACTATATTGACTGAAATTCAACTTGGTTATATTTTAATCATAATCAAAAATCTATCTACAACCTTACTAATTTTAAACTTAACCAATCCAAATTATTTAAAATTAAAATACTTCTTAATGAACTATCTACTCAATACCTCTATTAGTGATTTAAACTGTTAGGCTAGAATTGGTTAACTGACCTAAACTGAATAAATTTTAGATAACCAGTTAAGTAAATTCTTAATCGGTTAACCTGTACAAGTGGTTGAGAATCAGTAATCAGATGGAAGGATCAAGAATTCTGAAAAGGTTAAAAATTTGAATAAAGGTCTAAGACTTTTTAAAGGTAAAGTGTGAAGTAAATTTTAATCAGTTGAATTAGTTGGCATAAAATATTTTGATTTGGTTAGCTGATTAAGAAAATTTTTCTTAATTCAAATTATTAACCTCTATTATAAAATCTATTTCCTAATTTTTCATGATGCTAATTGCTTTTACTGCAATTCAATTATGTTATCATTACATTGGTGCACTTGTGCCAACTTCTCTTTGCTTGATAGCATTATTTTTAATGCAATAACTAACTGCATAAATTCAGCCAATTTAGACTTTTCTAACAACAGAACTAAAGAACTTATTCAAAAAATTAAAGACCATTTAGCTTTTAAAGAAACACCTCTTTTTCCATTCTTATACTATCTAAAATTACTTTTAAAGATCTTATTTCCTTATCTTTAATTAAAACTATTTAGGATCTAGAAGTTCTATACAAACTTGTATCAACAATTATGATTAATATTCTGCTTGAAATCAACAAACAAATCTACAAACAATTATGAAAATCCTACTATATTAATTTTTTAAATTGAAAAAAACAACAACAAATAACATTTACATATACTGAGTAACAAACTTTATTCTACTATATTATCAAATTTTTAAACTGCAATAATTTCGAAAGAATTGCATTTGATATAAAATAATATGAAATATTGTGAAAAAAATTAAAAAACTGCACTAATCTCTGAATTTTATTAAGAAACTTTACAATATTGCACTAATAAAAAATTATTAACAGATCATTACAGTTATAATAGTAGTTAAATCATCAAATTTGGATAAGTATTTACTAAGATAGCTAAAACATAATTCTTTTGAAATATTGTGAATATTTCAAAATAATTGCAAAATATTTACAATATTGCAAAAGAATTGTGTTTTAGCTATCTTAGTGAATACTTATCCAAATTTGATGATTTAATCACCATTATGATCAGGATAATCTGCTGATAATTTTTATTAGTGCAATATTGTAAAGTTTCTTAATAAAATTCAGAGATTGGTACAGTTTTTTAAATTCTTTTACAATATTTCAAAAGAATTACATTTGATATAAAATATTGTAAAAATATTGCAGTTTAAAAATTTGTTGATGTATTGTAGAAATAATATACATATTTATCATAATTTTACTTATTCTTGTTTCTGTAATCAACCTAACCAACTCCATTCACATATTGGAACCTGTCTACTTGTTAGATGAGCCTTTAGAAAAATTAGTACTTAGACTACTCTGTAGTCAAGTATTATACAACTTTTAATTTTATTTTAACTATAAATGATATTATCTAGGCGAATTTTTAACCACTTTAGTAGGTTTAGGTTACAAATAAATTAGATTTAATTAATTGTCTGAGCTTTTATTCTTGCATGTAATTTTTCTTTATTTGTACTAGTACACATAGTAAAAATATATATACTGTATATATATTACTATTTTATAAATTACATAATAAAGATATAAGCAAGACTTCATTTAAAAAAAAAAATTGTATTACATTATTGTTTTTTAAACTTAATAAAACAAAGTTTGAACAAAAAAAAGAATCTTATTAATTTAAATTTTATAATTTATATTATGTAATTGACAGTATAGTTAATTTAACTAATAGAAAACAAATTTAAAATAACTAAATATTATATATAAGTTATTAAAAAAAATATTTTTAAACTATATACAAATTTTAATTTATAATAATTTAATTTTAAAAATCATTGTTAAATGCATATCTGGTTAAATTTAATAAAAAGAAATATTTTTAAACTTAATAATTTCTTAATATATATAAATAATTTTTATTAATTGAATTGCTTGCTAATTAGTATATAGTTTAATAATAAAATAAATAGTGTAATTAATTGAAAAGAATTATTAAATATTAACAAATATAATATATGCTCAAGAAGAATATAAGCAGTATAAAACTATACTAACTATAAAACAAAGCATATAATTATACATGTTCTATATTTGTTTATATATATATATATATATTTGGTATTAAAGTAATCTTTTTGGTCTTTTGATTTTTATTAATGACTTTTTTGATAATATGATTTTATAAATTACTATAAGAAAGCATATAATTGGCTATATATATAACTTTTCTATATTATTTATTTAAGAAGTTTACTCAAAAGTTCTTTACTAATTGCTATATCTAATACTTTTGCTTAAATGTTCTACTTTAAACCCTTTGAACCTGCAATCTGTATTAATATTACTGAATCATACCCAGATGCCCAGATCATTATCTCAACTTTAAGACTATTATATCTTTATGATAAACCTTCTAGAGCCTTTTGTATTTATTTTTACAGCTAACTTAGATATTATTATAGCAAAACTAATATTTGCAATCAGAATTATATTATTTAACTACTATGTTTTAGTAAAGTTTACACAAACCCTAGCATTTACTTTATAGCATAACTTCAGTAATTTAATATATCTTTGTCTTTTTACTACCTTTTTATCAAACTTCTAATTTAAATAGCCTGTATAAAACTATAACTAGTTTATTGATATATCAGATTAGCCTAATATTTTTTTTTTTTAATTTGTTCTAATGGCCTAGTTAGTGATACTTCTAAGACTTCCAAACTGGAGGTTTATGCCAATTTGGATACTATAACCAGATACTATAATCTTGATATTTATTTTCTCAAACTAGTCTTTAAAATAGAGCTATCAAATATCTGGCTACTTTTTTATTTGGGTTTTTCTAAATAGACTTTTTGTTACATAATTTTTTTTTTTTTTCTTAGGCAGTCACGCTAGTACTTTATTAATATTCTAGTAATTACTACAATTACATCGATGTTTAACAACTAAGTCTAGCATCA
>CAJVQA010004474.1:0-17517 GCA_910591915.1 Cetraspora pellucida
TATCTTAGTTATAATTTATATATTAGATAAAAAAGGTATTTACAATTTATAATATTAAGATCTTATTATATTATTAATTTTTGACGTACTATAATTAAAATATAAAGTTTATTTATTTTATTTTTATTTTTTAGAATTTATATTTTTTCACTATCCCTTGTGTAATATATGCATTCGATTATCAGCTTTCAATTATTTATTATACAGTTCTAAATATTTTATTTGTCTTGTGTACTGCTCTCTTGACTCCTCTCAGAATTTGGTATGACAAAAACGTCAAGCATGTGAACTACTAAAGGTAGCAATTCGAATAGGTACATGGAAGTATAAAAAAATTTAAAATTTGCTGATGACAACTTGAATAGACAACTAATGTTCGATTTTGTTACAGAAATAGCATATAGCCAAAATAAAAAAAAAACATTTGATTGATATTGAAAAGCTGCTGAAATGGGAATTTGTATAAACATTTTAATGTTAAATTTTGTCGCATAAATGGCATAGGTACAGGCAAGTATAACAAAGAAAATTTGCATAGGTACAGGCAAGTATAACAAAGGAAATTTACTAGTACTTGAAATCTGTTAGTGGCAATTTGAATAGACAGGCTAATGTTGAATTCTATTGGATTCTTTTACAGAAATGGCATAAATACAATCAAGGTTGAAAAAAAAGTGTATTTAAAATTTGCTGAAAGAGAAATTTTGCTAGACAAGTTAATATTGGATTTTGCTATAGAAACAGCATAGATACAGCCAAGATTAAAAAAAAGCATTTAAATCAGATAATTAATAGCTTCACTACTGTTTATATAAATTTTTGTAATATTATATCTTCAACTTGATTGTATATAATACAAAATGAAGCTGTCAAAGTTCTCAAAGGATATTCGAATTACATCTTCTGTGCTAATTACAGTCCACAATCTAGTTTGATCATGTCTGATTATTTTGACTAAAGTGTAAGAATTTGAAATTTCAGAAATGGTATGATTATACAAATCATATTATGTACTAAGTAATTATTAACATTAATTAATTTACATGGTAGTGCTCATTCTGACCCAGTTTCAGCAATCGAGACAGAACAATAATTGTATCATGTAGTTATGATGGTCTAATGTAAGAAAGTTTAGTACAATAATGATATATGTGTTCTATGTTATATTAATCTAAGCTTTAAATTTATATAATTGTATTTGGGATACTGCAACAGGTCAATGCCTAAAAACATTAGTAGATGATAATAACCCTCTAGTATAAATTGATAAAACATTATTGTTTTTAATGTATAAAACTAGTTGATATATTATATGCTCACCTACAATAGTTTTTTTTTAGATCATATATTAAATTCTCATCTAATGATAAATACTACTAAAATAGCAATTTGGATAGACAAGTTAGTGATAGATTCTGCCACAGAAATGCATAGGCATGGGCAAAGATGAAAAAAAGAAACTTAAATGATATTTGAAATTTACTAATATCAACACGAATAGACAAACTAATATTAAATATTAAATTTCAATGCTCCAAAAAATGGTTGTAACTTAAAATTTGCCCTATATAATATCTTACTGTGCATTAATAAAAAATATTCTTTATGAAATTTTAATATTAATGTGATTTTAAATGTTTACCTAATTTCAAAAATAGAGCTATAATCTAGTGATGAAGTTATTGGACAAAATTTTTAAATTAATAATCGTTAGAACTTTATTTACAACTAAACCAACAAAAAATTATTATTATTCGTGTTTACAAAGTCGATCTTATTTTGATAGTATTATTTTTAAACTTGTATTAAAGCTAGTTTTTTTTTTATTGATCTGTAAAAAAGCTATTTTTTAATAATTAGTGATCTGTTAATCCAGATTTTAAATGAAATATGCGTAATCAGGTTTTTTCTTTAATATAAATAGAACGAGATCATCTTGCACATTCTAATATAGGTAAAATTTTGACAATTAATATGTGGGAAAGTTTTTTATTGCAGTATGGACAAACCGTTCGGTAACCCATGGTACCCCCTGTATATTGCATTGTTTATTACACTAGTTTTAGCTACTACTTATATTATTTTTTTAATTAAGTACTTTACAAATTGGATACAAAGATGTTAATGCTTCTTTGTCTTTTAAATACTTATTTTTTTAATACATATTTTTTTTTTAATCTTAAGCAGTTATGCTAGTACTTTATTAAGATTCTTAAAACTATATACAATTGTAATTATATAGAATTTTCCAATATTCAAGTCTAGCATCACTTAGCTACTCTATTAATACGTACCTAAGTGCAATCTGCTGCACTATCTCAGTTAGAGATAGACTGCTTGTCTAACTACTTAAAGCTATACCAAAAAGGTCTTCCTCCTTCTGTAACAAGCATATCAATTGTCTTTCAAGCTTTTTTTTCATTTGATTCATTTTTTCTACCTTCTTTTCTTTTTTTTTTTCTTTGCTAACTTATCTTTTCTTATTCTTTTCTCTGACCTTCTTTTAGTTCGAGCATCTTTTTTCATTTTATTTGTTATATTAATCTTTTTTTCCTATTCTTGTACTTTTTTATATCAAACTTTTTAGACTTGGTTATAGAAAGTATTCTATACTGTTCTTGTTACTATATCTATGCATTTGTGTGTTGCTTATCTGTCTAGAATTTGGCTAATTTTTTTTTAATCTTATTCATTGTTAGTCCTTTTATCAAAGCTCTTCTATTAGTGATTTCTTTTGCTTCTGTTTTTTTGAATAGTGCCTCATATAGTATCAGAGACAGAATTCTAACTTTTTTACTTTCTTTAAGGCTATTCTATGCTACTGCCATTGCCATCTTTTGGATCCTCTTTTACAAGCTTTTTTGCCTAATGCAACTTGCTAAATATACTTAAGTTTCTTTTTTACCTTTTTGACACACTTGGCAGTCAGTTATTGTATATATTTCTGGTCTTCTTCTATTTAATTCTTCTAGTATTGTTAGGCTATCTATTATGTATTTTATTGTTGTTGCTCTTCTTGTACTAAGTTTTCTTGATGTATAGTATATGCTTTTTGTTTTATTTATTTCCTTTCAAAAGTTTAACTAATTATATTAAATGTTCTCAGTTTCTGGTTCTAGTGCTCAAATTGGGTTTGTTTCTTTCCAACTGGCTTTAATTCTGACATTTGTAACTATTTTGCAAAAAGTTTTGCTAGTATATCAACTTTCTTGTTTTTTTATTTCAGATGGTACTCTATTTTGTCACACTTAATCCTTTCTATAGATATTGTCTTTTTATATATTGCTTCTTTTTTTGTAAGTAAATCTGCTCTGTCATTTTACTTATCATTGTTATGACTTTTAATTTTAATTATTTTTATTTTGTTATCTTTACTTTTAAATAAATCTACAATATTCATTATCTACGTCACTTTTTTTTTTCCAGAATTTTGTCATCTCCTGCTTCTTAAATCACTCAGTTAATGTTTCTTAATACTGCAAAGCTATCTGTATGCACTTCTATATTCTTTCTCTCTGGTATAGTTGAAATTGCTAACTATATTTGCTACTAATTCTGCTGTTATTGCAGAGGTTCAACTTTCAAGTTCCAAGGCTATTTCTTACTCTGGCCAGTCTTCTCTGTCACTGACCTGCACCCAATCAATGCCTATTTTTTTTGTACTATTTTTCTCTTTTTCTTTACTTAATGCTCTATCTGTATAAAGAGTATATTTGTCTTTGTTTCTCCTCTTGTTTTATGTTAAAACTTCTATTAAGTAATCTGTAATTTTACTATTTAATGTTTGTTTTTTGATTAATTCTATCTCTAATTCCTCTACTTGTTTTAGTTCTATTAGACTTTTTTTTTCATTCTTTTGTTGTTCTGTTTTCAGTATTTGTTCTAATATTGCATTAATCTTGTTACTATTTTTTTTTATCAGTATTTCAGGAATTGCCTTTATTTTATTGTTTTATCTTATCTACTTTTTACAGTTATTTGTTATTTGTTCTGTTCTGCTCTTACACCCTTTGTATTTTCTTATTTAAGTATATGTCTTGCCTTCTATTTTTTGCAATAGCCAATGCTCTGCCAAGATTTTTTTTTTTTTGATATCTTACTAAGTTGCTAATTGTGTTTTGGCTCATGTACAATCTACTCTCTCTTTCCTCTATTCTTTAATATCTTTGTTTAGTTAATTATTAGTATTTATATATTGTGGCCATTAATCTTGTATTAGTTATGTATTTCTTTACTTGTTTGTGTTATTAGCATCTTTTTTTCTATTTTGCTGAACCATTTGGCTTTTTTACCTTTATATAATAGTTTTAGAAAACTTTTAAGCTATCTTTATATAATTAGATTTACTCCTTTTATGTCTATAAGTTAGTTCAAATATATTAAACCTTATTCATTTATTGTGCTACTACTTGCTGTCCATAATTTGCCTCTAACTAAGTCTCTTATATTTATTTTATAATAGTGTACTTTCTATAGATGATTTTCTGTTTTAATGTTTATTTCTATCTCTTTTGCTTTAACTATTGTTCAACAAGCTAAGTTGTGTTTCCAGTACTTTATTTTATTTAGTCTTCTTTCAAAGTTTCAAATATCTTTTATTAGGCCTGCTTTCTGATACTCTTGAGCTATTCTAAGTTTTGTTAGATCACTTAAAATATCTCTTCTATTAAGTCTTGTAAATAAATTGCTTATTTGCTTTGTTGCTATCTCTTAACTTAGCAATTTCCAGTTTCTCAGATCTTTGTACTCAATTATGCAGTTGTTTGTCATTTTCATCATGTTGTATTTATATTTAGCCAAACATATTACTAGCTAGTAGATCTTGTTGATCATTTTTTTAACATTCTTGTTAGTTGCAAAAGATATTCTAGCTTTGGAATTATTATTGCATTGTTTATGTATATAATTTGGCTTATTGTTATTTTCTTATATCTAAGGTCTTTAATTGTTTGGCTAACTATTTCTTTTGCTTTTTTGCAAACTAGTGACTCTCTTATTCTGCTGTTTAACCAGATCTCTAATGATTTTATAACTTTGTTTTTTGGCTCTTCTGTTATTCTACTCTGCCCAAATATAATTTTTTTGTTTTTTTTTTTTGTCTAGAATTTATTACTATGAGGTTTGATTTAGTTTTATTTATTTTAATATTATTTGCTTTGAAGAACTTCTCTGCGATTTTAAGAGTTCTTAGTAGTTAATTTTTGCTATTTGTGATCCATGTAATATTATTTGCATAAGCAATTGCTGCTTGTCTATGTTTTGTAATATAATTAATGTTTATATTTTTTAATGTTTCTTGTTCTACTATATATCTCAAAGATTTATCTTCTTGAATCCTTTTCAGTAATAGATTATAGAAAAGCTACTAAATTAGTAAAGAAATCATCTTTCCTTAATCTATATTATTTTTTGCTATTATTTTTTCTGTCAGACTATAAGCTGTGATCACTTTAAGTTGACATTTGCAGAAGAGGTTGATGATATATTTTGTAGTTTTTTGTGGTATTTTGACTCTTCTAAGAGCTTATTCCAAGCTTTCCAATAGGACTAAGTCAAATGCTTTCTTTATATCTTGTAAGAGTATCTATATTTCTTTATTCTTTTCTTATGCTTCCTCTATTATTATATTTAAAATATATATTGGTTGCTCTGTTGAGTTGCCAGGCAAACCTGCATAGTTTGGCTCTTTGAGTATTTCTCTTTCTATAAATATCTTAGTCAGCCTTCTTGTTACCATCTTCATAACTAACTTTCTAAAAGTCTTAATTAATGCTATTGGTCTAATATTGTTTAAATTATATTCTTAGTTTACATCTTTTGGGATTGGATAAATTTGTACTATTTTCTACTTTTTTGGCATTTTTTCTATTTCTAAAACTAAATTTGTAAAGCCTCTGAAAATTTTTTGTAATTTCTTTCGTACTTGTTTTATTAAAGTATAGCTTATAACTGAAATTTCTAGGGCTGTCACAGGTTGAATGAATAAATAAAGGGTAAATAATAGGTAAATAACAGACAAAAAATCTGCCATTATTCTACCCTATATCTGCCAAATAATAGCAGCATAACAGCAGCATAACAGCAGAATAATAGTAAAATAATAAAAGATTTGTCAATATGAGTAACATAATAGTAACATAATAGCAAAATAATAGAACAGTTCTATTATTTTACTTTTAGTTACAAAGACTAAAAGTAAAATAATAGAACTGTTCTATTATTTTGCTATTATGTTACTATTATGTTACTCATATTGACAAACCTCCTGTTATTTTACTGTTATTTTGCTGTTATACTGCTGTTATACTGCCATTATTTGGTGGATATAGGGTAAAATAATGGCAGTTTTTTTTTCTGTTATTTACCTATTATTCACTTTTTATTCATTCATTTGACCTGTAATAAATATTATTATATTGTAAAAATTGCAGTAATTTGTATTTAATAGATGAAAAGAAAGAATTGTTAAGTAGTATATTAAAGTTATATAGTATTATAGATAAGATGTTTTAGTTAGTAACTTCTTAAATCTATTGAATAATAGTATTTTGAATTTGAAGTTTTAATTGTAAGTTTTCACATAATAAGTATATAGAGATAATTTAAAATTTATGATCATATTTAAAAAAAAGGTTTATAGCAATAGCATAGTCAGAAAAGTAAAAATATTATATATATAAAATGTAAGATGTTTATAAATCATAAATGCAGTTCCTGCTTTAAAACTGTTAGTACATAACCAGTAATAGAAGTAGTATTTTGAGTTGTAAAATTTGATAGTAGTATTGTTTTTTGCTATTTTAGTTTTAGTGATACTAATAATGTTTAGAGAATAAGATATACAATAATCCTTCCAGACTTGTTGTTTAAGATTTTTATTGTATTCTCAAACATTGTAGATGCAGATTGTGAAATTTAAAGAAGAAGTATTAGAAATGTTAATTTGTAATAGATTGCAAAAGGTAAAAACTAATAGTGCTAGTATATAAAAGACTAATGTTGATGTGTTTAATTTTAGCTAAATGTTCAGATAATGCTAGATAACTTGAACTAATAAAATAAAGTGATTAGATAATGGTTTAGCTTCAGATTGAAGATAAACATAAGCTTTATTATGATTATTTTTAATAAAAATAGTTAATGTATAACCACAAGCATTATTAGGTAAAAAGTCAAAACTGTGAATATGTTGTAAAAATAAAGTAATAGTTTGTAGATAAAAAAGCAAAGTAAATAGTTGTAGAGTAGGAATTTGTTATAGCAGATATTAAGTTAGATGTTGTTATAGCATTGTTTAGCTATAATAGTTTTATTATAGCCTTCTAAGATAAGTATAGTCTAGTTTATTATCTTTTATAATTAAAATAGTATTTGGTATACTATTGTTTATTAGAAAAAAATTAGAAAAAATAGGTATAAATAGATAATAAGTATAGTCTGATAGTTGTGAAAAAAAATATTTAGATAAAAGTTGAGATTTGTATAATAAATATATATAGCATTCACTATAATCAATTTTGATTGATATTGTAAGTGCATAATTGAAATTGTTAAGTTATGAATAATTGTAATAATGGATGTATTTTAAAAAGAAGCTGTGTTTGAAAATATAGAAATAAAGGTAGGTTCAAACATGCTAACTACTAGTTATAGTATGAATCTGAACATATAGTATATTGTAAGATGAGTCTTATAGTTCTTTTTTGATGTAATATAAAGAAGTAAAATTCAAGAAAATATAAAGTTTTTTTGTAAATTTGATTACTATATGCTCAGCTTGCATAGCTGTGCAGGATACTATAGCCTATTCTGTACATTGGGTCTGGCTGCTATTAATCTGATCCTTTGTGTAAATAGACTTAACTATCTGTTTACTTACATTATTCTCTTCTAAGAATAGTTTACTAAGTGTAAAGAACATTATTATCTTAGAAGTAATGGCTGCATTTATGTGCTCTACAGAAGAGTTTATTAAAAAGAATTATGAGAGAGTGTTGTAACATGATCTGGTTGTGAATTTTGTTCTGTATTTTGATTAATGTTATTAGGGTTTGATTTTGACATAATAATATTATCATCAAAAAGCTCAGATAAATTATTATTTTCTTTAAATATTAAAGATATTGATTTGATAGAGATGTTTAAATTAGAAAAGATAAATTTGGTTTTGAGTAGGTTAAATTTAATATTAAATTTGAAGTATAAAAATTGTTAAGCTTCAGATTAAAATTTTTTGTTATAAGATTCTCTAATTAATTAAATATAGAGTTTATCATTTTTAAGAATATAAAAGTATGTAAATACTTAGATAAAGTACTTAGTACTAATAAGTTTACTAATAATTTTGTCAATAATTTGATATAGATAATAATTGTTAATTTGATCATTACTAGCAGCAGTACTTAGATAAGCTTTAAAAAGCTATAAAAGTAGTAGCTCTCTCATACTTAATTGGTTTCAATATCATTAAGTTTGATAAATTTTTTTACAGTATTAGAGGCAATAAATAGGGTTTTGTAGCCTAGTAGTCTAGATACCTCTTTCTTCACAGACAAGATCAACAGTTTAATTCTAGCTGAAGGCAAAAACTCTATAATCTATAGAAGCATATAAATGTACATGAAGCCCTATAGCTTAAGTTTATATGAATAGAAGATTAGTATATAAAGAAGTTCATAGAAAGAAGTTTTCTAATATGGAGAGTTAGTGCTTAATATGAAAGAAGTGGTGAATATACCAGAAATAGAGAAAAGACACACTAGCAAGTAATATAGTGAATATAAAGAAACCTATAGAAAAGAAATAAACTTACTAAAATTTGAACATCTTTGGCACCAAATTGATTTAGTAGATACAGAATATACTAAAATAAATAAAATCTAAAGAGTAATCTTGATATCATACTTAGTAAGTTTGCATCAAGAATAAATTCAAAAAACTATAGATACTTAGTAATATCTAATAAAATAGTACTTAGATATAAATAATAATTAGATAGTTCTAATCTGTTCTGTTATAATAATAATAATATATATTGTATATATATACAATAAATGTTGAAAATCAGAATGTTTAAATAGAGAACTCATAGACAGGTCTCAAATATGGTACCTAGTAGGTAACCTATAAGCAGAACCTTTAATTAGATAATAACTAAAGTTATATATATAACTAGTTGTATTTTTATTAATATACTTTGTATATAATATATAATCTTATATTACTAAATAATAATAAAGACATATAGGCAAGATTATCTTTGAAACTAAAAAAAACAGTATTAGATGCAAGTTATTAAAAAAAGTTAATAGATATGAGTTTATTAAAGATAGCAGCTTTAGGTTGGTTCTTATTAAATATTGAGAAGTCATAAGTAGGATGTATCTATTTGGATTTGAACTGTATATTAGTTAAAGCTAAAAAATGATCATATAAGTTAGTAAAAAAGAAATAGAATAAAATTTAAATATTATGTCAGTATCTTTAAGTAATGTTGTACAGTTTTTAACTATATATATGTAAATATAATATAAAGCTGCTTTAAAACATAATTTAGAGCAGTGTTGTCACATTTACTATGTCTATAGATTTTTTTGGCTGTCTATGTCTATGTCCAGTCCATGTTCACATCCATGTCCACAGATGTCCATGATGTTTATGCATCTCATTGTTTAATATATATGATTAAAAATATATAATTATATATAAAATTTAATGATAAAGATTTATACTTACTGTACAAAATCAAGTTGTCATAATAAACTTTTGAGCTATTAACATTTCTTTTTTGTGCAACATGTTCATATATTGTCTACACATTTGTCCACACGTCTGTCCACACATGTTCATTGACAACACTGATTTAGAGTGCTCTTGTAAGAAATCAATAGAAGTAATTTTGAATTCAGAAGATAAAAGAGTTTTACAAGTATAAGACAATTTGAGTATAATTTGGTATTTGATGTAATTAAATGTTTTTTCTTAATCAATATTATAAAATTAATATTTGTAAATATTAAAAAATTTTCAAACCAGACTTTGAATTCAAGTAATTTTTTAAAAATAGAATTTAAAATGTTTGAAGAAATTATTTTTTGGAAATATTAAGAAAAATATTGATATTGAATTTATCATTATTTTAAATTTTGAAAAGTGATTGGTTAATGTTTTTTTATTAATATAATAGTATAGTTTGAAGTAAATAAGATAGAGTTTAAGATTTTTATAAAATTTTTTTACATAAATAATTTTGTATTTATTGTGAAGAATAAGATATAGATGGGCCAAGTTAAGAACTACTTGTTTTTAATTAGTAGTAGTATATAATAAAATAGAGCTGTAAGAAGTAAAGATTTTTGAATAATTTAGTTAAATAAATAGAGTTATAGTAAATTTTTAAAAAAGATTAAAAATTTAGGTTTTTTGTCTGCTAAAGTTTTAACTAGATATTTATAATTATGTTTTGATTTAGAAGTTTTGTCAAATGCTGATTGAATAATTTTTTTGAATAAATATCAATAAGATATAGCTTAATAAAAGTAATAAGTTGTTAAGCAATAGGGTTGTTAAGTTTGATGTTGTTTTTTATTAAGTCAGTTACTGGATATTCTTTAAACCAGTTAAGGTTATTGCTAATATTTCTTTGGTATTCTTTTTCTTTTGTTTTTGTTATTTGTTATTTTTCTTTTTTTGGAAAAAAAAAGAAGTAAAAAGTTGAATTTTGTTAGCAAATTTTATTGTTGAAGTTTAATAAGAGTAAGGATAATTTGTTGTTTGAGAGTAAAAGAAGAGATAATTTGTTTTGGAAAAATAGAAAAGAAAGTTTAATTATTTAAGCTAATTAGTTTTAATTTGATTATGGCTATAATTATTTATTATTAAAATGTTAAAAATAAAGTTTGTATAAGAGATTTGAGTTTAATGTTTAATAGATCAGAAATTCAAAGCCTATATAATAGATTATTTTTGAATATAGTACAAATAGTGTAATCTGAAGCTTAATTGTTTTGTTTAATTGTAACACAAAGAATGTTTTTAATTCCATATATAAAGCATATATAGTAATATTAAGAGTATGCAATAATTGCAATTGGAGTAGGATCTATTTGAAAGCCAAAAAATAGGATGCAAGGTTTAGTTAAAAAGATATCTGGTTGTTGTTGTTTAAAGTTAGATAAAGCAGACAATTTGGCAGTAATTTTTATAAATCATTTTGTAGATATAGTAAATGTGGTTTAAGATATAGGTTAACCAAAAAATGTGAAATAAGAAATTTTATAGAATCTAGAAGTAAAACTAGTATGATATGCTTTACAGAAACATGTAGCAATAGTAGATTATAAAGAAACTTTAAAGTAATAATATTTTTTAATAAAAGCATTACAATTAATTAGATTGATATTTGCAGAAAATACCTATAAGAATTAAGATTTTCTCTCAATTATTTTTACACTATGATGATCTTTATATTTATCAAAATAGTATTTGATATTATAAGAATCTGAATCTTTATTAATAAGAGTTGGCATTTTTGTTTAAGAGATGAAAATAATATAGATTATAAAAATCTTGGATATGAGGCAATTTAAAAAATATAGAGATATGACAAATAAGAGATATGACAAATAACATGTGACAGATAACAAAGTGTGACAAATAAGATGATGTAACTAATACAGAGTATGCCAAATAAGTATTATACAAAATATATAACACTTGCAGATCTGCAAGTCAAGATTGATATTAAATAAAAATGTTGTATAAAAATAAAAGAATATAAATTTGTAAGTAATACAGATTAGTTCAAATAGTATAATATTAATTGGTAATCCTATTTGGATGAGTTTGAATGAAGCAAACCAGAGACAGCCTTTCTAAAAAAAAAAATTATAAAAATAAAATACAAAATTTTGCAAAAGAGTTTAAAAGAATTTTTTAATTAATTGGTTAATGTTAGGCTATTTTTGATTATTTATATATCAAAATGAAGCTAATAATAAGCTTTTTCAGTTTGTTTTAAGTCACCAGACAGTTAACCTAATAAAATTGTAAAATAACTTGAACAAAAGCATTTTTTAATTTGTTAAATATATCTCTATTAAAAAGGAATTTAGAGATATTTTAGCTGATATTTATTTTATATTTACTGATTTAATTTTCATTATTTTATATATTAATATATTATATAGATTAAAAATAAAGTGTATATAGATCATTTTTATATAGTTTGTATGTCTTTTTAAAAATTTCATCTAAAATTGATATACATTACTAATTTTTTTTTTGATATTTAAAGTAACCTCTTTGGTCTTTTAACTTTATTAATACTTTTGTTAGGCATTATAACAAGTATACAACTAGCTATATGTGTAACTTTTCTATATTATTTATTTAAAAAATTTATCTGAGAGTTTTTCATTAATGTCATATCTAACATCTTTGCTTGGATGTTTTATTTAAACCCTCTAATCTGAAACCTTTATACCAACTTTACTAAGACTTTTATATCTAGATTCTTGTTTCAACTTTAGGACAATTTTATTCTTGAAAGTAAATTTATTAGAATAAGTTATATATTCTCTATTTACTGCTAATCTGAATTTTTGCTATAGCTAAGACCAACACTTGTGATCAAAGTTATTTATTAAATTGCTATTACTTTTATAAAGTTATTTAAACCCTGATACCTGTCTTTCCAATATCTTTTTTATTATTCTTTACTAGCTGCAACTCAGAACTAACAGACTCTTCAGACTTTCAATCTATATAGTCTAGTATAGTATACTTATGTATCCTTTTTTTCTAATAATTCTGATAGTCTAATTTGTTATATACTTTTTTACACATCTTGCTATTCAATTTATTTAACAATTTCTATAAAGATGTTTTATAGATTTCTATCAGTTCAATAGCATCATCAAAAGTTTGTACTATCTCTTTACTTGGAATTTCCAAATAAGTTTCTGTCTTCTTAGTTTCTTAGTCTTCTATACCTAGTGATCTTATTATAAATTTGCACTAAAGCCTTATGCAATACTGGTTTTTCACATTCCTTTATATATATGTAATATTACACTTTGCATAGATGCTCTGAGCTCCTAATATCAGATAAAATCTGACTTGATGTATCTAGAATTACAGATGCTCAAAACTCAACTAATTAACAAAAGACAGTTACAATAATACAGGATATATATTATTAATAAAACTTTTTTATTTTTTAATTAATTAAAAAAATTTTATAATATTATAAATAAAATTATTTATTTTTTATAATAAAATTGTGAATTAGAGAATAATGATCCTAATATAGTGATTGGGTTGTTATTTTCTAAATGGCAGATCTAAGGTTCAAATCTTACTTATGCTAAAATTTAGAAATTATATCTGCATTATAGTAACTGTCTTCTATTAATTGGTTGGCCTCATATGGCTATAATCCAAATATACTAAGTCAGGTCCTAATAATATTGAGAGCTCAGAGCATTTATGCAAAATGTAATGTTACATTTATATAAAGAAATATATAACCAGTATTGCTTAAAACTTTAATGCAAATCCACAATAAGACCATCAAATATAGAAGATTAAAGAACTAAAGTAATAAAAACTTACTTAGAAATTTCTAAGTAAAGAGGTAGCATAAACTTTCAATAGTATTATCAGACTAGCTAAAGCTCATGAAACATCTTTATAGGAACTGAAAGTTAAACCAGATATCAAATATGTGTAGAGAAGCATATAACCAACTAGGCTGACAGACTTGCTAAAAAAAGATACAGAAATATACTATATTAGGCTATCTGAATTAGTAGTTTGGAAGAGACTACTGATTCCAAGTTGTAACTAATAGAGGATGATGATGAAGATGTTAGAAAGATAGGTACTGGGGTTCTAGTAAACTTTATAAGGGTAGAAATAGTATAATATTGCAGTTAAACAGATAACCTCTATAATTGCAAGTATTAAGTAACTATAGCATATTGTATAAAACTAGATTAGTATATGTGAAATATAAAGGTTCTAATAAATTTCTTATTAAGGATAAAGTAGTCTTAAGAGTACTGACTAGTATTGAGAACTTGAATAGATGTAGCCTTAAAGATGTTCTCATAATACAAGAAAAATTGCATATGCAGAAGATTTAAATAAGCAAGACTTCTAGTTGGCTTGCAGATATGATATTTAGTATAGAACTTATATAGTAATGTATAAGCAGACTACTTAAATTAGGCATCAAAAGTGTACATGTAGTAGTTGTAATCTTCAATGTAAGGTAGCTCCTGGTGGCATGCCATGTCTTATATACTTGAATAAAAATATTATATTTTGAAGATAGAGACTTTAATATTAAAAAAAAAAAATTTATGAATTATTGTATTATTTTAAAAAAATATACTTGTATATATAATAAAGTTTTCTTAGATTGGTTAAAATTTTTTAAATAGTACAAAATTAAAGAATTTGATTAGTTAATTTATATAAGCCTATAAGTTAATTTTATTATATAATTTTATATTCTAATATTTTAAAATTGATATCTTAAAAAAAAAACTTTTTCTACAAATCTATTGCACAAAAATTAACTAAAAAATTCATTCATCAAAAAATGCTTATAACTATTTATTTTACTAAGATAAACTGTTTTGAGCTTCTAAATAAACTTGTTCAGCTTACTATTTTACATCTAGCTTGCAAATATTAAAATTCTATACTTCAAACTCATCAAGAAAACTGTACTGACAGTCTTTGGCCTCCAGTTAACAACTTTTAACTATCTCACAGTTTCTACTGCTTTAACCTGTTTTATACTCTTAAGCAAAGTTGTAGTATACATTTACCTAGTCAAAACAAGCTCTAATTGAAGATTTTTGACCCAATATTGACCAAATTACAACTAAATTCAATATTTATTTTCTTGCAAAACTTCTTTTTTACCTTTTGTTCTTATCCTGTTCTCTTTTCTCTTATATGGTTTTCATATAACCATACTATCACTTCCTAATCCATACCTTATTAATTTACACTAATATTTTGTAACCAACCTATTAATAGAAACTCATTCATACAATCAATATTTCCATATTTAGTTCTTATTAATATTACACAGTAATTTGTATTGCAAATCCTATTTGTATTTAGTACTTGAGTCATATTAGTGACCCTATCCATCTCTGTTACACTTTTGTGTCATTCCAGTGACACCCTTAAACTATAACCCTCACATTTAGTTATAATCCTTGTAAAATTAATTTTTATAACTATATTTTTTATTTAGAAAATATATCTAAGTCTAAAAAATCTTTATCTAACTTATTACTATTTAATAATGCCTATCTTAAGTCAACAAGAGCCCCAACATAGCAGACCTTAATTACTTCTACCAAAACTTTTTTAACAGTTTTGAAATTGTTCTTTATAAAGAAGATAACAACAACAAGGCCTGCCCAATCCTTCCCAAAGTCTAACCTACTTCTTGCTTAACAAAAAATCTTAGATCTAACAAGATTACACATTTCTTTAAAGCTTCTATTTCTATTTCTGTAATTACTTGCCTTTGTGGCAAATACCATACCAAATTCATCTCAATCTCAAATATCAATTATATTTAAGCTACCCAATTTACAACTGCTTATATCAATAGCAATTCTAAAAAAATCAACAAAATAACTTAAGAACTTATGACTAACCTTTCTTCCTCTATTGACAGTGTTCTTTTATCTCCTACACCTGATATATATTACCATACTTGTCCTAAATGTTCTCTTCCAATTGGTTGTACAAAAAGAAATAAGCATCACTATCCTACTGAAAAATATATTTTCAAAAATAATAAAATCTATTATCTTACTTGTATAATTGTCTCATCTCAACATGAAGCTAATTCATTCAAAACTAAGAAAAACCTTACTCAAACCTTTTAAAACATCTTACATGAATCATCTTAAACTACAATCCTCTTATAACATCTTCTCATCAGATCTCAACATCTTCTGATCTTATCAATTTTTTTTTTTCTACAACTACTAATACTAATCTTACTACTAACCAACCTCCTACTACCAACATTCTTAAGACCTTTAACCTTAATCCCAACATGACCAGTAACATTAACCAATCTGAAAATACTCCTAACAAATCTTCCTCTTAATCATACTCTAGTGTTCTTAAACCAAAATCTAATTCTACATATGACTGGGTTGCAAATTTTTTGATTACTGAAGAAATGCAACTTAATAAAAAGCTGCAAACCTCATTTTCTCTTCAACTCTTCACTTTCCTTAAAAAATTTCTCTATGATTTCTATCCTAACAAGGAAATTAAGCCAGCTATTACTACACAACTAGTACTCAAAGCATCATTCTATTATATTATCTAAATGATGGCTGGACAACATCCTAAATTCTTAACTAATCTCATCTATAATAGCAATTCTAATATTGACAAAAATGCTACTATTCCTTTTGATCTTCTTGAATCTATTCTCAAAATTCTACTTCTTAAATTTACAATTGTCCTTTTCACAAAACTTAACTATCTTGAAATTTTTACCTCACCAGTTATCATCTCTCTATATACTGCTCATAACCATCTTCAACTCTGCCTCAACCTTGCATGACTTCACTTCTTTTTATCTAATAACTACCAATCAATCAATTACTAAAAATTCACTGAAGATTTAAAGCTTAGACCTAAAAGATTCAAAATTGAATCTTTTATTCAAACTATTGACTTTGATCAAAAATACCTTACTATTCAATCAGATGCTCGATTCAATATCAAGCTTTTTTTTAATATTTCTAAAACTTTATTTTTCAAAAGATTTTGCATTCTATCTCTCAAAAACTCTCTTAACTATTTCAATTCCTAGTTTGAAACCTACTATCCTCCTTATAGTAAACAATTTTTTCCCAATATTGACAAAGAAAAAGTCCATACTTCCCTTAGAATTCAATTCCATCAACACTTCGTTCTTCAACTTTCTAAATATCTTCTTGAAACTTACATCTTTAAAAAACCAAACTTATTTCATGAGCGACATGAAGAAGCATTTCATGTTACTAACTTCCATTGTCTCACTTGTGACAACAAAGAATGTTAATATCTCGATGATAAAAAATTTCATAATAGTACCAAACTTTTTAATAACATCTTAACCAAATTATGCTCATTATTCCTATCTCAAGATGATGAAATATGGATTTACCTAACTCTCAATGCCACCTTATTTTATAAAAACAAAGAACATGCTGCCTTACTCAATTAACCTATTCCTACCAAAGCTCTGGAAAAACTAGCTGATTAAGCTAAAAACTTTGTTTGTGAACAAATAAAGTTAAAACTAATTCCAAATATTATAATTATTACTTTTATTGCTATCTTTCACTCTACTATCAAACTGCTACTGAAAATTACAATATACAGTCTCTGTCCAAGGAAGAGGCTATAAACCTCCTAACAAAAAATATCATTGACACCAAATTTCTTGCTCAAATTATTACATATTTTGATGTCATA
>CAJVQA010004475.1:0-17517 GCA_910591915.1 Cetraspora pellucida
AAATTCTATGTAATCTGTATAGTTTCAAGAATCCTAATAAAGTACTAGCATGACTGCTAAAGTTAAAAAAAAAAATATTTATTTGTATAAATTATTAATTATTTGTACTTTTTAAGTTAAATTAAAATAAAATTAAATATTATAATTAAATTATAATTAGTTAAAGTTTATGTAGTAATTAGTTTAGTAATCATTAAAATAATTTTATTATATTACTAATCAAGATTATCATTTAATGTTTATATATAATTAGTAATTTATTATATTTAAAATTATATATAAATCTTTTTTTTTTTAATATTAACAGTAAAGTCTTATATATAAATCTTAATGAATATAGTAAAGGATTTTGTTTAAAAATTTTTTATATATTTAACAAAACATTTAAATTAATAAAATTTTTTAAATATATAAATTATAATTTTAATATTAAATTTATATTTTAATGTCTTATTCATTATTTAACAATATTTTTACTAAAACTTATTTAGAATTGGTTATTTTAAATACTAATATTTTAAAATTACAAAATATTTATTAATTAAGTTATAATAAAGAAAAAATTTTAATAAAAATTTAAAAGAAAATAATAACAATAATATTATAATTAGTAAATAATTTTATAATATTGATAATAATATTTTTTCTAAAATACAAATTGACTATTTTTATAAAATTTTTAATCAAAAATCTGAGTTTTTTGTTAAAAATTTTAATAAAAAACAAAAAGAATTTACAAAACAAAATTATAATACTTTTTGTCTTAGATTTAATTCATTCAAATATTGCTCAACTTTAGAATATACAAAAAAATTATTGATCATGAAGTTGCTATAAAAAAGTGAAAAAATATTCAAATATTATCAAAAAAAGAAAAAACATATTATTATTAGACATACTTAATGTTTTTGTTAAAAAAGAAAATATTACTAGACATGGAACAAAAAAAATATTTAACCAATAAATATTTTTTTAATAGAGATCATATTTGTTTAAAAGTATTTTTATTAATATATGATATATCAAATTGGAAATAGAAATCAATTTGTAAACATTTTCTTAAATATGATATTTTATCAATTTCTTATAGACTTAAAGAAAAGCATAGTAATAACAAATTTTCTTTTGGAATTATTAGAATATTTTAATTTTTATTGCAAATTATGCTAATATCTATAGACTTTCATCTCATGATATAAAAATTATATATATATATATATATTTTTAACTTAGACAGCTTTGCTGATCATCTTTATTAAGATTCTTGTATATATGTTATACAAAGTTGGCTTAAATTTTGGTTCAATATCTTTTGGCTACTTCTATGAGTGCCTAGGAGCAGTCTGCCACACAGGCCAGATGATTATTCCTGGCCTAAGGTTATACCAAGCTAGCCAGTAAGATCCTAAAAAAAGGGTCTTACGTTTCTATTTACAAAACTAAAAACTGAATCAAGCCATGTTTCCTGAATTTGAACCTTGTTCTTCTTTTTTCTCTTCCTCATAGCTTGGTTTTGTTTATTTAAATTTATATTTTTTTCTTCTTTTCTTGTTTCTCTGCTTGAGAGGTTTTGTTTTCTGTTGATTTTTTTTTTTTTAATTGCAGTATTAATTTCTATTAGTTTTTCCTAGTCAGTGATACTATTACATCATTTTTTCCATATATTTTCTAAAAAACCATTCTATGCTACATTTATGAAAACTATTATGAAATTCTTGGTTTCCTTTAAAGATTGTGTAATATCTTGTACAGACTTTTTGGTTTTTTTTTGTGTTAGACCTTTAATGATTTTGGATCTGCTTGCTGATTTTTCTTCTTTTGAGGTTCTCTATAGAAGCTTTTTGAGCTCTTCTTTATTTGATTTCCTCTGGGTTTCTTCTGTAAGTACTGTCTATGCCAAATCAATTGATATATTTTCTGTATCCTCCCATCCTTTTTCATGTTTATTGTATGTTGCTAGATAGTCTTAATCCTCTTTATGATCTTTATTGCATAGTATACAAATTGCATTTTTGTATAGATCTGGTCATCTTTGTGCCAAAGTCTTGAGCACTAATAGTTTTTCATTTATACACTTAATTAGTGTTGCTAGTTTTCTATTTCTTTTTATACTTGTGCATTTTGTTCCATTTTGACCCTTAATGCTTTGCTATAATGTTAACCAGTCATGCTCTTCTTTTTTCAGATTTGGTTCTGTTTTTTGAATTGATGATATAAATCTCTATTCTGCTCTAACTTTAAGTTCTAGTACATTTTTGATGAACTTTCTTGTCAAGCTTTCAATTTCTAAATTCTCCTAGCAAAGTAAAACATTTGAAATTGAAGATGGCACCTCTATTACTCTATTGATATTAACTATTTTGCCCTCCTCTTTTGCTAATTTGTCTGCTCTATTATTCCATTTGTTACTACTATATACTTTACTTTAACTAAATCTAATTCTAATTCTTTTAAGCTAAGTAATTTTAAAATACTTCTTTTAAAGTTATAATTCTTTTCTTTAATCCAATGTCTACTTGACTTTAACTTTTTATTTTTGTCAAGGCCTGCTATTGCTGCTGTACTATCAGTATAAATTTTGATTTTTCCCTTTCTTGGTGTTATTAGCAGCACATACCAGATCGCAAGCAACTCTGTTTTTATTAATGATAGCCAATTTTGTGCTCTAATTGTACCTTCATCAATTATTTTTTCCTCTTTGCCATCTACTTGCACCTAGCCTATTCCCATGCACTCACTCTCTATTGCATTTTCTATTGCTGATTTCTTGAGTGATCTATCTGTATAGAAAATCAGCACTTCATTGTTTCTTAGTTTGTTTTTTTTATTTTTTTAAATTAGCTTTTCTTTAAGTACTTGACTAAGTTGTTGCTTTTTAATAAGCTTTATGTCTAAATCTTCACATACTATTTCTTTAACTAGGCTTTTATGTTTGCTTGGCTTGATTGACTTATTGCATTCTAATCTTTTTATTATTTCTTGCTCTATCTTGAGTTTGGGCACTTCTTTCTTACTAATAAGTCTTGATAGAGAGCCTTGAATGTCTTCTCTATTACTCCATTTTTTATAACTTTTCTGTTCTCCAATTTGATCCAAGTTGCAACTATTACATTTTTTCAAAAACTTATCTGTTTTGTTTTCTTGTAATTTTGTTTTTCAATGTTCTGTAAGCACCTTTTTCAGTATATTTGCAACTATCTTTCTAATTATCAAGTTTTCTTCTTTTGCTACTTGTAGTAACTTTAGTACAATCTATTCTTTTTTTCTGTTATCATTTAAGCACCTGTCTAAAGTTGTCTGTAGTGAAAACTCTTTATTCTCTTCTGATAACCTAAATTCTAATTTGAGTTGTCTACTACTTTTGTCTTTTAGCATTATTTTTTCAATTCTTTTAAACCATCTTGCTGGTCTATCTTTGCTCGGTTTTTTTCTTAATAGTTTAAACTGTTGCCATAAAATTATTCTATTGCCTTCTTTATTGATAAGTTGATTTATTAAAAATATATTAAGCTTTCTTAATGCTAAGGCTACTTGTACTGTAAACTTGTCTTCCAACACGTTTGTGATTTTTAGTTTCATCTTTGTCTTTTTAGTGTCTATATTATTAAATTTAAATGATATTTGTAACTCTTTAGCTCTGAGCATTAGCTGGCATGCTAAATTGTTTTTCTACAAGTTGCTGTATACTATCTCTAAGTTTTTCTGCTAGTTTGTTTCTGTTGCATCTAATAGTAGCAACCCTTAATTAATTCTAATTCTTGTTAGTTTCTCTTTAGGACCTGCTGAATTAATTCGTGTATGCAGACTTGTAATTTGTTTAATTAGCAATTGGTCCTATAGTGCATTGCAGTTGCCCAGATTTCTATGAATAATTATACTATTGCTTGTTGTTCTTGCAATTTCTAGTTGTGTTTAGCTACTTCTATTATAGGTCCTTGTATAGTATTGATTGCTCTTTTCGAGAGCTTTGATACTTGAAGCATATATACCAACTTTGGTACTATACATATATTGTTTATATATGATAACTGAGCATCTGTTATTTTTTTGGTATTGAGCAGCCTTGTTATAGAACATATCAATTCTTTGGCTCTTGTTTTCACTTGACTTCATTAAGCTTATTATTAAGCCAAATTCCTAAGAATTTTGTTATTTTGGTTTTTTCTTCTTCAAAAATCTATTCGTTGTTCAGTTTAACCTTTCTGTTTTCTTTCGGTTCACTAGGATTCATTATTATGAGTTTTGATTTCTTTTTATTTATCTGAATGTTATTGAGTTTAAAAAAATCTTTAGCAATTTGTAGTGTACGCTCCATTTGCTCTTTATTACTTGCTATTCATGTTATATCATCTGCAAATGCTACTACTGCTTGATGTGATTTCATCTCTGTTACGTAGTTTAGTCTGTTGTTATTTGAAATTGCTACTACTGTTGTATAACCTAGACCTACATTATTCTGTACTCTTTCTAATAGTGAATCATAGAATATTCTTCATATTAGTGGTGAGAGTACCTCCCTTTGTTCTATTCTATCATTTATTACAATTGCCTTTGTGTGACTCCAGTGTATAATTATTTTAAATTGTCTGTCTTGAAATAAATTTAATATTATTAAAATTGTTTTTTCTGGCAACTTAATTCTCTCTATTGCTTTTTTTAAGCTATTAGTGATACTAAATCAAAAGCTTTTTTTATATCTTGCAAAACTAACTATAGTTCATTGTTGTTCTCTTTAGCATCTTTTATTATTGCATTTATAATGTGCACTGGCTTCTCGGTTGAGTTTTCTGGCAGTCCTGCGAAGTTTGGCCTATTTAGTATATTTCTTTCGCTAAGAACTTTTGTTAGTCTTTTAGTCGGAATTTTTGTTGTACACTTCTGAAAAGTTTCTAAAAGTGCTATTGGTCTAACATTATCTAAATTGTAATGCCAGTTCATTTCTTTAGAGATTGGATAGATTTGTGAAACCTTCCATTTGTCTGGAATTTTGCCTGTTTTAATACAAATTTCTGCAAATTTTCTAAAGATTTCTTGGGACTTAGGTCCTGCTGCTTGGATTGGAGTGTAAGTAATGTCTGAGATTCCTAGTGCCATTTTTTTTTTAAGACCTATTAGCACTTTACTCCATTCTTCTGTAATATTTTGTTCCAAATTTTGGTATCATTCTTCTTTTATTGTTCTTTTTGGTTTGTATACTTCTGTCCATTGCTCTTTAAAGATTTCCTGATTGAAGTGTCTTGTTCTAAACTGATTTTGGTAGTGTTCTTTGGTCTTTTCTAAAACTTCTGTTGATTCTATAAATAGTCTTCTTTATTTCTTTACTTTTTCTATTAGTCTATCTATTTTGATTTTTTTTGATAGTTTATATAATAGACTTATTAACATTTTGCCTTGCTTTCCATTGATCATTTGGCATCTTTTTTCTATATTTTCTTCGATTTCTTTTCTTCTTTGATTGTTTAGTTCACTGGCCTTTCTTGCATGAAGTATCTTTCACCAACCTTTTAAGTCCTCAATAAGTTCACAGAACCAAATCTCTTGTGCCAGATCTATATATGTTCCATGCTGTTGATTAATAAAGACAATTTCTTTATTTAGGTCTTCAATGTAGTTCTCTAAGTAACCTAGTTTAATGTTTTTTCTTCTAATATTTATTCATCTTCCTAACTAAGTGAGTGTTTTTTTCAATTGTACCTCTTTTGTTTTCTTTCTTTTGTTAAATACTGTATTTGATATTTTCTTCTTTGGAAGATATTTGTATCCTATTGTGGTAATGTTATTGCTAATTACGTCTTACTATTTATTTATATTTTTCTCATTTCTAGTGTTCTCCTTTAATTGAAAAAACTTTTCCAACTCATGAATAGAGATTTTCTTTTTAAGTTGTTTATCAAGATTTTGCTTATAGATATCACAATCTTCTTTAGTTGCTTTGTTGTACATAATTACTGTTCTTTGATGTTTTCTCTTCTAATTTCTGCTGCACTGTATAGTATAATTAAGTGATCTAACTTTATTTTTGCTATTACTGCATTATGATTACTGTTTGTACATATATTCATTAGCTGAATTTCTGCTTTGTAGAGACTATTTGCTAGTTCTTCTGTAATCCAAATATAATCAATTCTTGAACCTGAACCTCGACTTGACCAAGAGACTTCTTTTGATTCTGGATTAATTAATCTAAATGCATTCTCAAATTCTTGTCTTTTAAGCCAACCCAAAAATAGGTTTGGTTTTAATTAATTTTTCTTTGATTTTGTTAGTCTATTTAAGTTAATATCTACTATACTGTTAAAATCACCTATAATTACCATTTGTGTTCTTTCAAGTCTCTTGATGTATTTATCTATAATTGTTTTTTGGATTTGTCTTCATTTTTCTTTGTCATTTAGTGGTAAGTAAGTCATTATAACTATAATTTCTAGCTTTTTGAACATTAAACTAGCTAAAATTATATACTTGTTTATTCTGTCTATCTGCTCTAAATGTTTTTCCTACTGATTGCTAATTAGCAAACCAACACCTGACTCTTTCTTTTTGTTCATACAAGCATTTGTCCAAAAACTTTTATATCCCTCTAGATTTCTTGTTAGAAAGAAACCCTCTTTAGCTGTAATGTTTGTTTCTGAGAGCCCTATTACATCAAGTTTATTATCTATCATTTATTCATATAATGTTTCTATTTTTTGATTATTTGCTTTGAGACTATTAATATTGTATATTGCTAATTTGAGCTCTATTTTTTTATTTTTGTATATTCTTCTTGTGTGAACTCTAAGTTAAGTATTTCCAATTTCTTGTTAAGAAGTATCATTATCTATTTGTTTTTCTTTTTCTTTATTGTTATCTATATTTGGTAGCTCTACTTCATCTTTTCTAGAATTTTCTTTTAGATATAGAGTGTTTTCTTGTATTATTTCTGTTCTGAGCACTTGACTCTGTGAAGAGGAGCACATCTCTATATCTGTTAGCTTCAGATTAACTTTAGAAGTGATATGGTGGTTTCTATCTTACTACTGTGCTGTTATCTTCATTCAGTGCTTCTAGTTTGTCAAGTCTGCTGAGTATTCTTAGCCATAACCTTTCTGTAGATGCTTCTAAATTACTTTTTTGCATACTTTTATTTTCCTCATTTTGGTTCCTTTTTTTTTTTTTCTTTCTTCATACTTGTATACTCTTTTCTGAATATTGTTTTTGTTTCTCTTATCATCATAATTTTTGTTGATTGATTTTGTTTTCTTTCTTGTCTTTCTTTTAACACTATAGTCTTTCCAAAAAATTGTATGATTGTTGTATCTTATCAGTTTGGACTGTGCTGCTTCTAATTCTTTTTGACTTGCAAATATAATTATTGCAAATCTCTTAGTATTACCATTTCTGTTTGTAGAAATGTATGCCGATTTTGCACCTTTACTTTTAAGACTTCACAGAAGCAACACCTTTAAAGTTTCTTTGAGAAGCTCTAATAATTTAGCTGTAAAAAGACTTTGTTTATTTCTTTGTTCGTAGTTTTCTTCTCTTTGAGTTACTCAGACTAACTTGTTATTATTAAATGATAATGATCATGGGATATATTCATTATTACTGCTTGTAACTTTGATTATTGCCAATGCTTTGTATTGTGATCTCTTGACTTTTATTATATATATACTGCCAAGGCTTCTGCATATGTACTCTATTTCTTCATATTTGACATTTACTAGCAAGTCCCAAATTGTCAAATATCTTGTAATTTTCATCTTTTCTTTTACCTTTTTGCTAGAGCTAGGTTCTCTTACTTTTTTCTTAAGATGTAGATCAAATTCCTCTTTTTGTAAATATAAGGCTGCACTATATCTTTCTTTGTATTTTGGTTTCGTTACTTCTTTACTTTCTTTATAATATATGGTGGGTTTTCTTTCTAGAATTTTGACTTCTTTTGGAATAAGATTACATCATTCTTCTTCTTTTTCTTTAATGTGCTCACTCAATATCCTTCTGCTATATTCACAGTTGAAATCAACTACTACCCAGCTGTTACTATTTTGAAATTCTTCTTCGATTGTTTTGATATATTCGTTTTTCCTAAAAACCCACTTCATATAGTTGATTCAGTATTCTTTAGTTTCTTCTGGAACTTTAAAAAATGGAATTTTTGCTTTAAAGGAAGCACTCTTGTTACAGGTTCTGTTTTTAGATGACCAGAGGCTGTCTTCTAACTGAGTTGCTACTGGTTTAATTTCTAATTCTTTCTGCTTGGTTGTTTCTCTAACACTTTGGATTATAATTTTTTGCAAGGTTTTCTGACTCAACTTATGCTCTTTTCTATCTGACCCTTCTGTATAGTTATTTTCACTTGCTAATAGCTTCTTAGTTTTACCTATTATTTCTGTTTGTTGTACTACTACTTTAAACTTTCTTGTGTCTGGCATTTCTATTTGCTCTAAGCCCTTGTTTAATTTCATATTTGGCATCATTGTATCTTTTATTTGTCATCTTTTTTTTGATGTTGCACTAAAGTAATTTTCTTCATTTCTACTGTTTTCTTTGATCCCTTTCATCTTATTCTTTTCCTTTTTTTTTCCTTCTTTGTTTAGGCTTAACATGTAATTGACTGAGCCTAGATTTTGGCTTGCTATCTTAATTTTACTAGCCCAATCTTTGATGGTTTTTTTTGGTACTGTTTTAGCTTCTTCTGATGCATATCTCAGAGCCTCGAGTATTTGACTATATAGTAGAAAATCTTTAGTTGTAATTTTTTTGAGATCACCAAAAGCTAAGTTTTTTGCTATAGTTTCTAAGTCACTTGGTTCTTTAGTCATAGATGTTTCCAAAATTTGGTTTAATTCATTGCAGTTCAAGTATCTATGCAGTTTGTTATCTGTTCCTTGCACCTGCTAGATTAGGTTTTGTTTGTTGATTATCTCCATTTGATTACTTTATTTGCTCAATCTATTTTTATATTTTTGTTGTTTGACTATTTACTTTCTAATTTAGTTTTGTACATGACTTGATGTTTGTTGTTTTCTTTTGCTAATTGTTGTAAATTTCTAAATCAAGAACATGATTACTATGTTTGTTTGGTGTTTACAATTTTTGGTTGATTACGTGTGCTTAGCAATTTTTCTGGAATAGCATAATGCTCCACTTTTGTCAAGAAAAATTTTGAAATCGACTTTGAGTTTCCAAGTAATTTGGTGTTGGCAAAATTAAATTTTATATTGGAATAAAACAAAAGAAACATACTGAATAAGTAAAATCTATAGCCTTTTGGATGCTTTAAGAGGAACAGATTCAGTTGACTAGACTATACGAGTCAGAGTTAGTAAACAAATTTGTTTGGTCTTTACTAGAATTGTCACCTTTATGCTAGCACCAAAACCAAAGTTAGCTATTTGTAGCTTCTGACTTTCAAATAGTATTAAAACTAGCAGTGTTATGTTTGGTATTTTTAAAGAAAGCTATATTATTATAAGGAACTTATAGTATTGTTTCTAAATTTTAGTTAATTTTGTTTGTTTTGATAATCTATAAAAAAGAGTTTTTTGATTAGTGATAAACCTCTTTGGTCTTTTGACTTTTATTAATAACTTTTTTAATAATATAATTTTATAAATTACTACAAAAAGAGTATACAATTAGCTATATATATAACTTTTCTATATCATCTATTTAAGAAGTCTGTTTAAAAGTTCATCACTAATTGCTATATTTAATATTTCTGCTTAGATGTTCTATTTTAAACTTTCTGAATTTGCATTTGTGTTAACATTACTGAGTTATTCTTAGATCATTGTCTCAATCTTAAGACTATTTTATCTTTAAAATAAATTTTCTAAAGCCTTTTGCACCTATTTTTATAGCTAATTTAATATAGTTATAATAGAACAAACACTTGTAGTCAAAGTTATATTATTTAACTGCTATGCTCTTATAGAGTTTACTTGAACTTTAGCATTTACTTCATATAGTATATTCCTAGTACTTTAGTATATTTTTATTTTTTTATTAGACTTTCAATTTAGATAGCTTATATAAGATTATAACCAATTTATCAGTATATCAGATTAGTCTAATATTCATTTTTTCTGATTTGTTTTAGCAGTCTAGTTAATAATATCTTTAAAATTTTCAACTTGAAGGTTTTTGCCTATTTAGGTACTATAACTTTGATATTTATTTTTAGTAATCTAGTCTTTATAATAGCATTATTAAAGATCTGTACTATCTTATTATTTAGATCTTTTTAAATGAACTATTTTTTTGTTTTCTAATTTTAACAGATTTATATAATCACAAAGACTTATCTAGTATTTCATCATTTGATTGTTAGTTTGCATTTCTCTGTATAATACTACATTATACAGATGTCTTATAACCTGTTAGTCATACTGGTGCAATTACTATTACAGATATTTTAATCTAATTGTTAGAAACAGTTGTTATAATATAAATATTATATATATAATTATTCAAATTTTCATTATTGATAAGATTTAAATATCTAATCTACTACTTGAAGGATTGATAACTTATTTACTTTACTAAGTTATCATATTTTTTTAATTGTAATATTATAAAGTTATATTTAAATCTTTATATTAGAATAGAATTTACACTATTAACAATTACTTTATTAATAATCAAATTATTTAAAAAATATGTAAAAAAATTTATTAATATTTGTTAATAAAATAAACTTATTAGCAATATTGTATAAATTATTTTTAAGTAATAATAAAACATCTATATTGTAAAATAAAGTTTTTTGTCATATTTTCAAATTAATAATTTTTTTGATTATATTAAACTCTTTATAATAGAATATTCAAACTTGTGCAATTTCAGATAAATTAAATTTTATGTATTTGTATCTTACTTTATTTAAATTAGATAATATTAATTTATTTAGCATTATGCAAAAAATTATTTAAAAAGTTATTTTTTTAACTAAATATTATAATAATTAGGTTTTGAAATTTATTAGTATAATTTTTTTTTTAACTATTATAATAATTAGAATTTTAGTTTTAAATATTTAATAATTTAGCAAATACAATTGCAATATTATTTAAAATTAAGATCTTTAAATTATTAAAAATTATTATTATATAAGATATTTGTTTAGAAGGCTTTTTAATATACTTTTATTTATTATTTAATGCATCTTATAAATTATAATATATAGAGAATAATCATAATTATATAAAAAGTAATTATAAATTATAAACTAAAGCTTATATAGTATTTTTATATGATAATTGTAGAGTTGAGTCTTATAACATAGTAGGTAAGTTTCTAAACTCTTTATAGACAAGATTAATAGTTTAAATCAAACTGAAAACAATTTTGTTTTATAATTTATTAAGCTATAGCATATTAGGCTTTCACTATAATTGACTAATTTTTGTAGATCATTTTTTTGTTGTAACTAAAATTTTATCTAATCAGAAGTGATGTTAATCATTAAGAGAAGATATGATTTAATAATTACAAAATACTTAATTTTTATTAAAAAAAATAAATAAATTAAGATACTAAACTGCAATTTTATTTTTATTTTTTTGTTATTTTTTTTCACCTTAAGCAGTCATGATAGTACTTTATTAAACTATTTGTAGCTACATTTGTAAATACAGAATATCATTTAACTTATAAGTCTATCATCATCCAGCTACCCAAATGGTATCTAAATATGACCTGCTGCACTAATCTAGTTTGGACTAGAAATTATGACTTGTCTGACTCTGTCCTACAATAAAATACTATCAATCTGAAGACATTTTCTTATAGAGAAAAGAAAAACAAAAAAAAAAGATTTTAAAGTTAGAAAAGAGATAAACGAAAATGAGAAATAAAATAAAACTAACAAAAAAAAATAAAACTAATCTATAAGAAAAATAAAGTAAAAATCTGCTAATAGGATAAAATTTTATTCTACAATTGCTGCTTGCTACAATGTTTTCATATATTTATAAACTATGGCTATTCTCTAGAAACTAGGTACTCTTAACCAAAATGAAAACTGTATTCACTTATAGGACAGAGTTTGAGCCAGGCACTTTCTAAATAGAAAAAATCTTCAAGTAGATAAGGTACTGTGCCAAAGTTTAAAGTGTACTTAAGCAATCCAATTCTTTATAAACCTTTGTAACTATTTTTTTAAAAAATATTATGCACATAGCTTTAGAATATATGCATATCTTAATATATTTTTGGTCTTTTCAAATTAAACCTTTTCCAATCTGCTTCATATAATTGGCTGACTCATATGTTTGTTATATTCTTTATTCACCATGTTTAAACAAGCATGTAACTGCAAAAAAAAGTAATATACAATGTTGATCTTTTAATAGAGGTAAGCCAAATCTTCATTTTTCAAAAAAAAAGAAAACAAAAAAAAGATAAAGAGGAGATATATCATCATTGCAAGAGTTCAAGTTAAGGAGAGTTTTCCTAGTTGTTTTTTTTTTTCTTCTGCTTCTAATATTCTTAACCAGAGAATTAATTTTGTCTCTACTTGCTTTCAGAATATTCTTCCAGTTTGAATGCCAAATATGCAAGAGAGTCTACCAGACAAAAAGCTTAACTCAAGGCAAGAACTACTTAAGTTTCACTCACTCTTTGGTGTATCATATACTTGAGCTTTATTAATAGCAAGTTTACTTAATATAAAACTAAGAATATTATTTACTTTGTATCCAAAGTCTTTAATCTACTTTTAGTATCAACTTGGTCTAGGTGATCATCAAAAAAAGTGATAATTAAAATTCACAATTTTATTATATTTTTTTATTTTTTATTTATTAGTTATAATAGTAAAAAATTAAAATATATATCAAAATTCAATATTAATAAATTATTTTCTATTGCTCTAAAATTATCTATAGTCATATTGTAAAACTGATTAATATTACTATTTACAATTACATTGTCAACCTTAATAGTACTAGTATTTTTCTTAATAGTTTCTGTAGTATTTGTTTACTTTCATCCTTAATCATTATAACTTTAGCTAAATTTATAGTATCATTAAAACTTTGGCAATTTCTTTTAATTTTTATTTACAAAGTAGTTTGTACAATACTTGCATTAACTTCTCAATCTAAATAATAAACATTCAAAATGATAAGCATAACTACAATTAAGTATAAATCCTATCTTACATGTTCTCATACAATCATTCAAGTTGCAATATTTATTATTTTATAAAAAATAAATAGTATTCCAAGCTGTTGGTAAGGTTTTAATATCAATGTTATCTTCTAATGTTGAAAATCTATATTTCAAATTTTTTGAAATAAACTAACCTATATTTTTATAAACATTAGTAAAAAGGTTTAATAAAAATACTGCAGATCTTTTTTTAAAAAACTCTAATTGCTTCATTATATATCTGATATTATGATTATCAAAGAAGGTTTCTACAAAAGTATTATTATGCATCAGATTTATTATCTGTGCTTTTTGAATAATTTGATTTCTAACATCTAATTGAACTATAAAAATTTTCTACATAGTAATTATTAAAGATATAAAAAGAATTAGCCAATATTCGTAAGATAGGATGATTAATATTATCTCAATAAAATATATTACTTAAAAAGGCTAGTAGTAACTTGTTATAATTTTTTCTTTAATATTAATAAAAAAATACACCAAATATGAAACATAGATTCTTAATAAACTGGCCAATTTTTATTATAAAATAAAACAGAATAAAAATTCAAAACTAGTGAAATATTGTTATTAAGAAGGTTAATCAAGTATCTGGCTTCAGAATCTTTTAACTACTCAAACTTCTGTAAAATAATTAAACAAATTTGAAACCAGCCTTTAAATACTAATTCTAATAAGAGATTCATTTTGTAAGGCTTTGGCTTTTTAGCCAATACCTTATTGCTTCTATAAATATCATGAAAAAACTTATTAAAAAAAGTATAATTAACAAGAAATACAGATTCATAACTATTTAAGAATATGTATAAAGGCCCAATTATTGGCACAATATAAAAAATCTACTCTGATATAGCAAAAGAATTTTCAAGCCTAATTATACAAACAACAGCATGCTGTACATTAAGCTGTCTAGAGTAATTCATAAATACAACTACAATTTAATTCTCTAAATATAATTTCATCTTATCAATATCAGTTAAGCTTTAAAGAGCATTTGCATAATGCTCTATTATATGAAGTTGATTTACTTTTAGTCTAACAAGTTTAGTATTATCTATACCCTGGTCTTCTTTATATTGTTTATTTTATTATTATAACTGTAGACTAAAAGATGTTTGACCTGTTTCTTATATGTTTCAGATATAAAAATTGAATTGATAAACATCAATCTTTGTACTATATAACTATGCTATAAATTGTGAAAAAAATATAAGTTAGCATTATCAATAATAACTTTTGCATCAATACCTCTTTTATTATAAATGTTTTTATTTTTAATATTTAGAATTGATGCTGTATCTAGTAGGGCTTTAAGCAATATAGTAATAAAATAAAGAATTGTATATATTGTAGTTATATCGTTATAGTAATACTCATGTATATTATAAAAATCATTAATGTTAAGTATAATTAACTTTCTATTTTAATAAAATTTATATTAATTAATTGAAATTAAAAAAAATTTCTTTATGCTTAATGCTTATATTATTTAATAGAAAACTTTTTATTGTTATTACTTGCATTTTTGCATATTAAGTTTTCTGTTACATTATTGTCTCATGCTATATTATCAAGCCAGCATCAGCTAAGGTTTCTATTGCTAATAATGATGTTTCAAATACATCTAATAAATATCCAACTTCTGCTTTAATCTTATTAATAAACTTATTATTAAGGTCTATTAAAAAATAACAAAAGCAAATAAGCTTTTTTTTATTTTTTTTATTAGTTATATTATTTTTTGCTTTTGGATTAGTTTCAACAACCAATTAGTCAAAAAAACCTCTTAATAATGGCTCAGTTTTCTCAAGCATTTTCTTGAATTCATTAGAATCAAAAATAGGTTTCTTATTATACACATGCTGTCTTATATATAAAATTTCTGCCATTAATTTAATCTTCTTATCAAGAAGAATTGACTCTAAAAAAAAAATAAAAATTTTAATAAATTAGAAATTGAAAATATAATAATAAATAAAACCAATTACTTGCTTAGTTTTGCTTTATCAAGCTTTGCACAAACTTTATAATATGCAGACTCTGCTCCTAAAATTCAAATTTAGAATAAATAACATTGTTTACAAAATATATGACCTACCTTGGAATTTTTTTATATTTTCTTTTAAAATTCTTTTAGATGCTAGTAGATAATTAGGCAAGTTAACATATTCTGAGTTATCATCAGTCTTGTATAAGCAATAACAATACATTATTATTTCTTCTGATAGCTCAAAGAATTTAACTAGCTGTTCTGAAGTCTTTTTAAATGTTGCTATCTCATGTTAAGCTATAGAAATATAATAATCATGTTTTGAATGTGAGCATGTATTAGTTTTTTTAACTTTAATATTTACCAAAAACTTGTTGTAATGTTTTTAGCAGAGCTTTTGTCAATCAAGTTTAAATGTTAACTTGAGCTTGGTATTTTCACTTTGTTAAACACAATGATTGCATTCTTTTCTTTATAATTGCAAGTAAAATCTTTTTCTTAGCCTTCTAGATCACAATATTAAACCTCGTTTTTTTTTTTTTTTGCTGGTTGGTAGCTTTGTAGTTTTGTGTAAACATCTTGCTTTTACTTTTAAATTCAGTAATATAATGCCTATTGTAAAAGAAATAATATAAAATGCTTTTTAGTTAAGTACTATTTTATCTTACAAATTACTGTTTTATTTTGATAGTTAATAAAATAAAGAACATACTTTAAGATTTTCTATGATACAACCTTTACCAATTTATACTTATAACAGCCAATTCATTTTTGTACTATAAAACATTGCACTAATATGTCTTTAATATTGTGTAAGATTTCATAAGATTATCTAATCAAATTAAATGCCTGCTATGCTTTAAGCTATTAATTAAATATAAAGCTTTGTAAAAAAGTTCAAATGCAAGTACAAATTTAAAATAAAAGAAATTCTTAAAAGAAAACCTAATTATAAAGTTTAGATACTATGCATAGTAGTAATATTGCAAAAAACTATAATTATAAAAAGATTGTATATATAGATTCTTAAGACTAAAATAGTACTAATATTCTTATATTTTTTAATATAGACAGTACTAATATTTTTGCATCTAACTTGTAAAATACTAGCTTAAAAGAATAATTAACAGATTGTGCAAATAATTTTAATTAAGATTTAAAAAAAGAATTTGTTTAAAAAAGTAATTTGAAAAATAATTAAGTCTAAAATAATAAATAAAGTAATAAATATAAGAATGTTCTGTAGCAAAAAATTGGTCTAACCAAAATTAGAAGCATTTTTGATATAGCTGAATAATTTGATTATAAAAGAAAAAATCTTGAAAGTTAGCATATAATTTTTTTGTACAAAAAAATGCACCAAATTGGATTTTGGTTATACCTATATATAAATCTATAATTAACAAAATTGAAATTAATTAACTAATATAAAATAAGATTTGCAAGATACTGAAATCAATATGACTTTTTAGATATAGTCAAAATTGTTTTGTAAATATTATTAAATAAGCTAAAAGCATGTAATATATAGTAATATAATATTATTAAAATTAGAAAAACTTTTTAAATATAACTAAAATTGGCTTATTTTTATTTTTTTAAATTAAAGTTTCTATTTTTAAAAAGCAACTACTTTATTTAAGTTTTGTCAAATATAGATGCCTTTAAAAGTTCTCTTATATTAAAAGTTACAACTAGTTATATATGCACTTTTGGTATTTAATTTAAGTAGTTTATCTATACATTGCTATACAAGTTTTATACTAGATATTATGTCTACAAGTTGAATTGTTTTATTTGTAAGTATAACAGGTTTTAGCTTTTATTATAGAAAAAAGTATTTTGTTAAAAGTTAAATGCAATACTGAATTACTATATAATGCTAAAACCTGAAGCATTTGCAAAAACAATAATAGCAGACCTAACTTAAGATATAAATTAGTCAAAAGACTAATATTAATAGCAAGTCTGGCTTGAGATATAGATTTTTTGTAGTTCTTAAACTATTATCAGAAAATTTTAAAAAAATTAATAATAGGCATATTAAAAATAAAAAATTATAAGAATTAGATATATTTGAGTAAAACTAATTTGAATATAATATAGATAAAAAAATATAGAAAATATAATATTACTAAATATAATTAGATTAAAAGATAGAAGAAACAAAATTAGATAAAATATATAAGTAGAACATATAAATAAAATTACAGAAAATAGTATTTTTCAAGATTAGTCAAAAAAAAACTCTTTCCAACGATCATTTGAACCAAACTTTCCAAAAATCCGAACTACAGAAAATGATATAGTTAATATATTAAACTTTATGAAAACCTTTCTGGAGTACTGTACACACATTGTTGGAC
>CAJVQA010004476.1:0-17515 GCA_910591915.1 Cetraspora pellucida
GCAAGTCCCTATGTCCAATTTACTGAATAAAACCCTAGGCCCAAAAGAGGCTAGTTGAATATCAAAAAAAAAAAATATAAAGGCAGATTTATTTCTGAAAATCAGTTTAAAAAATAAGTATTGTTATATAACTTTTTTAAATTAAAGTTTTTTTGCCTATATTTTTTTACTTTTTCTATTATTTTATTAATTAGATCAAAGTTCTTTTTATATTTTTTTGTTCATCAAATATTGTATGCAATTTTTTATTTCTTAAGAAGAGTTAATGTCTTTGTTATTAGATTTATTAATTCATCAAAAATTTTATCTTTATTGTTATTGCAGTATTAGAATAATTTTTAATGTTATTATGTAAAATAATTAATTCTAATTGTTTTTCAACTAGATTTTGATCATATTTAGTTATAAAAAAATTGATGATTCCTTCTTATATAATCAAAAATTTACTGTAACCTCTTTTTTTTGAATTAAATATTTGCATAGAGAACTAACTAGTTTAATAATATGAATATTTATATATTTATTAATTCATGTCAATAAATATGTTTTATAATAGTTTATGTTAATGGCATTTTTTATTCTAATTTAAATTGTTTTATTTATTTTAGTTATTTTTTTTTTATTTTAATTTATTGTAACCTTTGTAATAATAAATGATTACTATTATAGTATAATATAAATTACTAAATTAAAATATTAATACTAATGCTAATATTAATATCAATGCTAATGCTAATAGTAATAATACTTAAATTTGATTTTTATTTTGATTATAGATTAGAATATTAATTTATTTTAGTTTTAGTAAGTTATGTAAATTAAAATTTTAATTTGGTTTTACTTTTTATTAAAACTATTGATCAGAATTTTGATACTTTAAACCAACTTTTGAATTCAGTTTTAGCTAATATTATAAAACAAAATTTCAATGTTATAGGACATAAAATATTATAAAATACTACTTAAAAAGATTTTGAACTATATATTAAAAAGATAACTAAGCAGATAATAAAAAAAAAAGCAAACTATTTTAAAGATAATGATCTTGTTAGATAAGCATTTTAAAATTTATTAGTTTAGTATTAATTGTTTATTTTTGCTTTATAAAATTTTTAAAAAATTAGTAAGTAACAATTTTAACCAGAATGTAAGTTCAGACTATCAATATATATTATTCTTCTAGTAAATTTAAAGAACTTAAAACTTTCTTTTATTCTGAGCTTAACACAATTCTACTAAACAATATATCTATCTATCTAAGAAGCAACAAAGCTTCAAAATGCCAAAATGTTATTAAACTTTATTTGTAATTGTAAAATTTTATATAATACTGATAGATGTAGATGCAAAAATGTTAAAAGAAAATATATAAGTTGATGTTATTATAAGCATTCTTGTTTGAATAAAAATTAGTTTAACACTATATAAAGCTATAATAAATAATTAAATAAATTATTTACTATTATCTTTTATTATAAACAAATAAAATAGCTAAATTATATATTAATTTAAAAAAAAATAAATAGTTTTTTTAATATAATCATAATTATTTTTTGTTTAATATAACTATAATTAGTATTTTAACTTATATATTAGATTACAATTAAGGCATTTTAAGTATTTAATGCACAAGTTATATACCTTACCTATCAATTAACATCTGAAGTATATTATCTGCAAGCTAATATAAAAAAGAATATAAGATATAATATATATTTATTTTTTAATTTTTTTTTAATTGTAGTTTTAATATAAAAAAAATATATTTACTTATTGTTATTTATATACAAATATTTAATTTAAAACTTATTTATATTAGTATTATTATAAAATTATATTTACTTTATATATATTTAAATAAGTTTTTTTTTTAATGTTAAAGTCTCTATCTTTGAGATGTAATATTTTTATTTAAATATATAAAACACAGGTTGCCTTCAAAGGCTTCCTTACATTGGAGGTTACAACTAGCCATATGTGCACTTTTGGTACCTAATTTAAGTAGTCTGTTTATATATAACTATATAAGTTTTATACTAAATGTCATATCTGCAAGCTAACTAGAGATATTGCCTATTTAAACCCTCTGCATTTGCAATCCCTCTTATATTATAAGAACATCTTCAAGGCTATATCTATTCAAGTTCCTAATGCTAGTTGGTACTCTTAGAACTACTTTATCCTTAACAGAAAACTTACTAGAGCCTTTATGTCCTACACATACTAACATAATTTTATGCAACATGCTATAATTATCTAACACTTACAGTTACAAGAATTATCTGTTTAACTACTATATTACATTATTTTTATTCTTTTAAAGTTTACTAAAAGCCTATTATCCAACTTTCTAGTATCTTTTTCATTATCTTCTACTAGTCACAACTTGAAACTAGCTGTCTTTAGACAGACTATCAAGTTAGATGGCCTAGTATAATATACTTCTGTATTTTTTTTCTTTAGTAAGTCTGGCAGTCTGGTTGATTATATACTTCTCTATACATATTTAATATTCAGTTTAATGTTTGGTTTTTATAAATGTGTTTTGTAGACTTTAACTAGTTTGATAGTATTGTCAAAAGTTTATACTACCTCTTTACTTAAGAATTTTCAAGTAAGTTTCTGTTATCTTAGTTCCTTAGTCTTCTATACCTAGTAGTAATCCAAATCATTAGTTAAAAAATCAACTAGTTGACAACTTTTTAACTAGTTAATTTTAAAAATTTTAAAAACAACTAAACAACTGAATCATTAAATAATTAAATTATAAGATATTCTGTTTGTTCAGGCTCACTTAGACCAATTTTTTTAATTTGATTAGCTAATTAACAAATTTAGTTACATGATATAAAAGTTAATTAGTTGCAACTATAGTTGGTAACTAGTTGATTAGCAAAATTTTTATTAATTTAGAACACTAATGCCTGGTAGTTTTATTATAGGTTTGCACTGAAGTCTTATGCAATACTAGTTGTATATTCCTCTATATATGTGTAATATTACATTTAACATAAATACTCTAAGCTCCTAATGTCAGTAAAACTCAACTTGGTATATCTAAGTTATAGCTGCATGAGGTCAACTAACCAACAGAAGACAGTTACTGTAATGCAGATATAATTTCCAAATTTCATCATAGGTAAAATTTGAACCTTAGATCTGCCACTTGGAGGATAACAACTCAATCATTACACAAGAATCACCATTCTCTTAAATAAGTTTTTTTATTAAATAATTATTGCAATTAGTAATAAAAATTCCTAATTATTAATTAAAAAAAGATCAATAAAATAATATAATTAGTATTTTACAAAAATGTATATATAAAAATATATAACAATAATAAAAATTTTTGTTATTATTATAAGCTTATTATTAAATAAAAATAGTTAATTATTTTTGACTTATTTATTAAAGTTTATAATATATATTTATTTTTTATTTTTTTTTTAGTATTAAAGTGAGGCCTTGCTCATATCTTTATTGATAGTTTAAAAGTTAGCAGCTATATAAAATTGCTATATATTAAAAGTAATTTTTAATATAAATGTATGGCTAAAACCAATACTTGCAGTCAGAATTAAACCATTAAACTGCTAACTATATAACTATTGCTCTAAGTACAAATAAAAGCTCAAACATATTTATTTGTGATCTAAACCTACTATAGTAGTTAATACTCATCTAGATTTGTAAGTTTAAAATATAATTATAAGAAGTATTGTATTTAATTTAGAGAATGATCCAAATGTTAATTTTACAGATAACATAACTAATAGATGAATAGGTATTAGAGTTAAAGTATAGTTTGTCAGGTAGTTCACATAGACAGAAATAAATATAACTTTTATGATTAAAGTTTCTTCTGTTGCTTTGCTTAATTAAGGTAAAAGCCAAGAGTAAAATGGTTTAAGTCTTTGTTGTTGTTTTCATTTAGCAAAGTTTATACAATATATATTAGCAAAATTTATATAGAGATATATTTTAATTACTAACTATATAGATATATATCGATTATAATCCCTTCTGCCAATTATCATCGATTATAATAATAATCAATATATATTCAGTTAATCTTCAAATGATAATTATCAATTATGAGTATAATTGATATATACCCTATTTTAGCAAATAATCACTTTCGTTAGCAATATATATCCTAAAAATATAATACTATATAAAAATAAGTAAACAAGTCATATAACTTTTAAAATAAACTATCAAATTTATTAAAAGCAATTTATTAAAAGCAATTTATTATATACATTTATTTTTTAGAATATTAATATTACATATATTAAAGATTAGCAATGCATAATGTAAAGACAAAAAATAAAAACACTGCTTTTAATAGAGTGTGAACAATTTATCCAACTCTTCTTGTGAAAGTTGCATCAAATTGGATCATGATGCTTGCAATGTTTGCTCAGGTTCAGAGTCATAACTTGAAGTGGTTAGTTATGTTTTTCACTATCTTTCTTTAACTCATTGTCTATTCATGCTTTAGTGAATTCATAGAAGGGACTTCCTTCATTAAAATTATTCTATAATGCAAAACCCAATACAAATCCATTAATATTAAATTAATATAAAGTAATATAAAGTGATATATAATTAAATACTTACCAAATACTTTGCCATATGGCATTTCATACTATTTATGTATATATGATCTTATGTGATTATGGATTTAATAATATATCACACACAGCTAACATGAATGTACAGTATTTATTTGATAAATCAGGTATTGCAATTGTGAAGAAAGCAGTCTTTGCAATAACTGCTACCCAATATACACTATCATCATTTTGCTAAAATAGGAAGTAAAAACAAGTAGCAACCTGATCACTTTGTTTTCACATCATAATTTCTGTTATAGCAGCATTGCTTTTTAGAGAAAGGAGCTTTTTGTATCCAAAAACCTTTCAAATAGAATTTTAAACATTTTGTAATGCTGCACCACAGTGATTTTTCATTTTTAGTAATAATTAGTAAATGAAATAAAACAAAAAAGTTAATTAATCCATTAAAAAAAATTAATCAATTACAAGCAATAATGAATGCAAAAAAACAAATAAATAATAAATAAATAAAAACATATAAATTAACAATAACAAAAATGATAATATTTAATATATAGCAGTACACCATTTATCATGGAAGTGATTTGTGAAATCATTTGCACTTATTTCAGACATGTAATCTGAATATACTTCATTTAGGTAGCCTTCATGGCTTCCTTAAATGTACTTTGTAAGGAATATATATAGTGCAGAAAGATACACTTTACTACATTTGTATACATGTTCTAAATTTTAAGACATTAGCTTAGATGTACCTTTAAAACTTATAATTAGACTAAAGCACTTACTTCTAATACTTGAGGAGAAAGATTGTTTGTGTGCTCTCTTCTTTGCTATTGCAATTCAGCTTTAACATCTCTTACATCATTACAAAGTTCCTGGACTAGAATGTATAGGATGTGATATTGGGCAAAAAGCTGTTCATCAACAGCATGACAGCTACTATGTATATGTTCTTTAATTTAAAAGATTTGTTTAAAAAAAAAAAAACTTTTATAAGAAAGAAAAAAAAAAACTTTTATAAGAAAAAAAAAACTTTTATAAGAAAGAAAAAAAAACTTTAATAAAAAAGAAAAAAAAATACAAAAGTACAGCATTCAAAAGTAAAAAAAAGAAAAAAAACTTATATATAGAATTACCATTCAAATTTTATGGCTGATTTTGATTAGCTGATTGTCTTCCTTGTAATCTATCTTATGATCTATGAAAATGGTGCTGTGGTGATAAGAAATGATCTCTATCATTATTTGGCAATGTTTGTCGAGAATGAGAGGGCTGGTAGGAAGCTGGCGAGAAGGCTGAACGGATTATGATAGTTAGTAGGAAGGTTGGTATGATTCTGAATGAAGTGTCGAGGACTTTTGTAATTGAGTTTTCATCTTAGAAAAAGTATTATGAATGCTATAAACACTTTTTGCTGTATCTAAAGAATTATCAAAAGAATCATTATTAGTAGCTGCTGTTTTAGTATTAAATGATTGGAAGCAAGGATTATTGGATGATGAAGTGTTATTTAGTGATAAAGCATTATTTGGTAGTGAAGCATTATTGGATAATGAAGCATTATTAGGTGATGAAGTGTTATTGTGTATTGAAGCATTATTGGGTAGTAAAGCATTTTTTGGAGAACTCATTTGCAAAAAAAAATATAAAATTCCCAAAAATGGTTTACCTTCAATTTTGGATATCTAATATTGGAAATCATTTGGTTTTATATATTTGCAAACTTTTATAAAATTAAAATCTAATATGATATAATAATAAAGTATATAAAGTATGAAAGTATAACAAAAAAACAAGTATACTATCTTATTTTTTTGTTATTATATTTTATGACTATATACTAAGATATCTTGCATATCTAAGATTTTTTGCATCATTACATTTCTTTTGTATTTTTATAATTACAAAAGAATATATATATCAATATAATATGAGTGCAACCAGTAACCTTATATCAATATAATATGAGTGCTACCAAAGGAAACCAGTAATCTGAGTTTCAATTTAATGGTTACAAGCCATAATATTTAACAAATTGTTAAAGATTATGGCCAGTAACCATTAAATTAAAACTCAGATTACTGGTTTTCCTTAATGGCACTTATATTAAAAATAAATTTATGCTATTATATAATGCATAATATAAACTAAACTTTTGCATATATTGTTGCATTAAGCATGATATAATGTAAATGTTAAGTATCTTGGGTAAACCATTGCAATATACTTTTAATAAAATAAAAATTTGATATATATTACTAGGTATTGGAAACCAATAAGGTCCGAAGCAAACTTTTTTAATAATCTATATACAGAAAGTGTATAAATAAGATACCTGGGTCATTAATTTATATAAATCAGATTAAGTGATTTGGTTTGTCATACACGTGACATGAGAATTTTTATTGTTTTCTTTTTTGTTACACCTGATCTGGCAATTTTATTGGCTATCACACGTGTGCGGACAGACAGACATTGCATGGTTTGGTGTAGTAGTATAATGTCCTACGCTATGCTTCGGACAAATATATTTCAATAATTTTTATTTAAAAGATTTAATTGCTTACTATCTTATTCTTATATTTACAATTGATAGATTTATTCTAGTTATTCTTTTTCATTTTCTAATTGAAATTATTATTATTGCATTTAATTTTTTTTTATTTTTTTCTTACAAAATGCATTGGCAGTGTAAGTATTATAATTATAATTTTATAAAATCTTATATATTAACTCAACATATTTCACAAAAACATCTATATCTTTAAGATTCCACAAATCAAATAGTTAATATTGAACAAATAGATGATAATATTTAAAATCTTTCAGAATATGATTCTAATTATGAACATTCTACAGATTCTGAAGTATATCAATATCTTATGTATAATTATCTAATAATATTTATTATTATTATTATTGTTTTACTGTATTGTATTAAAATAATGCTTCAGGTATAATTTAAAATTTTGGCCTAAATTAAACTTAATTCAGGCCAAAATTTTGAACTACACCCAGTTGTTATTTCAAGACAATATGTAAGAGTAAATTGATAATAGTTGTAAAATGATATATATCGATTATATTTCATATAGAGCAAAAATATTTCAATATTATTTCAATCTGAATTAAGTTCAAATAAGCATTCTTTTATAGAAACAGAATGCCTTGAAACAGATACTATATCTTTTTTGGTAGATGATAAAAATAATCCTAAAAACTATATAGATGCATTGTTTGATGTTGTTAACAAATTGCAGTATTCAGAAACTAAATCTGATGAAGGTGATCCTGAAAACTATAAAAGAGCTCCGTTTGATGATGCTTTTTATAACTTGCATTATCTACCAAGAGTTGAATGGCCTAACAATGTTTATCAAGAGTTTATAGAGATAATCAATAAGTATCATCTATTAAATTTAGTTAGTAATGCTTTTATAAATTTTTTTAACAAATTCTTCAATTTGGATATTTTACCACTTTCACTAACAACCAAAGGCAAAAAGAAATTTCTTGATGATTCTATTGTTCTCTATATGATGTTTAAAGAAGTTACTGTTAAAACATTTGAAAACATTAGGTATACATTTTTCTATTGATTATTAATAAAGACTATTAAGTCTTTATTAATGATCAATAGTATTAACCAGTCACTGGTTCTTTAATATGAAGATAAAATAGAAGTAAGAAGGAACATAGAATATTAAGTTTTTGAGAAACAATTTCATAATAATTGGTAAAAGTATGAAGAATTGGCATTACTTCTCAGGCAACATATATTATTACTTATTCTTTATTTAGATGCTACAACCCTTGATCATATGAGAAAGTCTTCAGGGCATCTTATATTTTTGTTTCTTGGCAACATGCTGTGATATATGAAAATTAATATGCAAATTTGAAAGGCTTTCAAAATTCTTAAATAACTATTAATGGTAAAAGGATTAAATTTAATATGTAGTACATAAATCATTAATATAAATGTCTTAGTACAAAGGCCCAATATCAATATTAATTGTAGAAGATGAAGCTAGAAATCAGATGATGCTAAGAATTTGAATTACTTTAATACAAAATTTAAAAAATTTTTTGGTATATTTTTTTTAGTTTTTTTTTTAGAGTTAGGTTATAATTTAGGGTTAGAGGTTATAATAAAAGAATGTATATGAGTTTTAGTAGAGTTTATATTTGTAAATTGAAACCCAGATTTCCAGCATCATCTCTGACATTAATTAATGTCATGGATAATCATGAAATTAAATAATGGTAAAATTTAGAGTTCTTGATTTTAAGATGTAAGCTCTACTAAAATCTACCTATACACTTTTACTAACAACTAACTCTAAATCCTAACTTAATTATAAAAAGAATCAACAAGAAAGACTCTAAAATTTTTTAAAAATCATACATAAAGTAGATTCAAATTTCATCATTATCTGATTTTATGATCATTTGTAACAATTAATGCATATTAATTAATTAGGAAAATAATGCAAATTCAATTTGATCTAGTAAATATCAATATATGCTATTAACGATTCAAATAAATTGCCTATAATTTGGATTAATAAATATCTGCGTTAAGATTTTTTATTCATTATCCAAACACTTTTGCAATTCATCATAATCTTCCTTTGTAAAATACTTCTTAAATAATATTACTATTGCTTTTGATACTGTTATCTAACATCTTAACCAAATTTCTATAGCTAAATTTGTATATATAATGCTTAACTGTTGTTGCAATTTGTAAATCTCAGAGTGCTTAAAGTATTGAACCTTTAATAGTTTGTTAATAATAAAAGAAAAACTATTACAAGTCTTAAACAGTTAGACATCATAAAATTATTGATATAGAATATTGGGTTTGGTAACTTAAACTAATTGTTTGAATATTTAAATAATTTCCAAATTGAAATAAATGCTAATTTTCTCTTTATTGAACAAGTATTAAGTGTTATTTTAAGAAGCCTTAATACTGTACAAGCTGTAGCATAATACACATTATGTTGTGATTGAAAATGACTTTTCTATTGTAGTTGGTTGAGTATCGATAAACATAAATATAACCCATATCTTGAAACTATTTCTTTTTGCTTTGTTATAGTTGATGTAACAGAGATTTTTTTAAACTGTTTATCTGTTAAATGCTAATAATGAAAATTCATAAACAAATCAATGCTATTAAATGTTCACAAATTTTTAGCTATATTACAAGTACAGCAATCACTTGTTGCATTATGCCTTTTAACTCCAACCAAATCATTTCTCTGTGGCAAATCGGATGTTATATCTCTAAGGCTTGCAATTATAAGACTTTTAATATCTTGCATGTTCATTATTTTTTCTTTTTTTAAAAGTCTCATTTTAGCAATAAAAGGGCTGATAAATTTATTAAAAGAACCACTAAATAGTACAAATTCAAACACAAAAATGGTTCTTAAGCTGTTTTCTTTGATCAAACTACATATTCCAAATTTGAACATAAATTTACTTAATGAGTAATAAACATTGTGAAATGTACTAAAATTATCATAGTAAAGGTCTATGTATAATTTATAAATAGGAAGACTTGTAATAAGCTCTTTTAATATAGTAAATTCTAAGAAATGTTTATAAGCATAGATAACATTTCTTAATTTCCAGTAATTGTTATACTTATATAATATTTTACAGATTATGATTAAAGAAAGGTTATTTATATTATTATCATATAATATTGTAACCATAATATGCTTTATAACTGTTAGCAATTCTGTAGTTATAATTGCATTATTTATATATTGATCCAAAATTCAGACTTAATCTTTCATTAACCTTTCTTTATGATTATTATTCTAAAATCTTTTGGTAACTCTTCGAATGTTATAATACTTTGAATGTTGATATTAAGTCTGCTATTTTTTAGAACTATTAATAAAATATGACTGATTCTTTTTTTAGAATCTTGATAAACTATGAAGTCTCTATTATAATATTTTACTAAATAAATATAAAATATTAATTTGTATTTAAAATTAAATAAAATAATAAATAAGTAATAAATAAAAAGTAAAAATAAAATAGATAAAATAAATAAAAATATATATAAACAAATAAAAAATAATAAAAAATAAAACAATTCTGAACTTTTCTTACTGATCCTTTGTTCCAAAAATGGACAAGACAAAAATAGTAGCAGTAAGCAAGAACTAACTTAGAAAACCTGTTCTGACAACTTAAAGAAAAAGAAAGTAGATCAAAAACAACATTAAGTTTGATAAAAGCTTTTCTTTCTTTGAGTCAAGCACAAAGGACAAAAAAACAATTTAGTTTTTTTTCTTGAAATTTTTTCTAAAAATTTAGGAAATTTGCAGCATCTCAGTATGGCAGATCAAATTAAATAGTACAAAAATATGTAAACAGCAAAGTAAACAAACAATAGATCATGTTCCCTTTTTGGTTAAGTAAATAGATTACAAGAAAACAACAATCACACAATTAAACAACAACAGAAAAGCACATGACCCTTTTTAAAAAAATTTAGAAAAATACTACTAGTAGATATTAGTTAATTATTATTTAAGTGCAGATTAAAAGATAAGTGAGTTACAAAAGCAAGAGTTACTTAAGTTTATTTAGAGAGCAGGTAAAAAAAATCTTAGTTACTTAGATAGCAATATATTAACAAAAGCATTAAAAGATACAACATCACATAGTCCAAACAATATAGAACAAATAGCATACAGTATAGCAATTGGTAATCCAAACAAAATTACAAAACAGGATCTGTTATTTTATAGTCAAGTTCTCGAAGTGTTAAGGAAATTGAAACTAGAAACCTTGAAAAAACATTAATTAAAAAATAGGCAAGAAAAGCAAGAATGACACAATATAACTCAAAAGCAATTAACTACATAGCTAATATGAGTAGTTCAATAATATTAAAGAAAAAAAACAAAATAGAAGTAGAAAAAAAAGATGTAAACATTGGCATCCAACCAACTGGTCCAAAAAAGTGAAAACAAGAAGAACCAACAGTTGAAACAACAGAAAAAAAAAGTTAAAATATTATCAACAACATAGAAGATCTTATTATTACTATAGAAGCTAGTACATCAAACCAAAACTACTAATCAACAAACCTAGAAAAGTCAGCTATCAAGATTAGTAAAGATGAAAACAAAGGTTGAAATAATAGAATGGTTTCAAAGGCAGAATGCATAGAGCAAAGTCAAGATAATTCTGATCTTGCTAATGAAAAAGAAAATACTAAAGACCAAAAAATAAATTCAAAAGAACTAATCAACTCAACACTGTTAGAAAATAGTCTTTGGTTATCACAAATAGATCATGTAACAAAGAAAACTTATTTAAAGCAAAAATTCCAACATACAAGATTTTAGGTGAAACAAAAGAATACAGAATTAATTTTATAAAATAGGTACTTAGAAATGACAAACACATTAAAAGAATAGAAGAAAGTTTTCAGAATAGAAATAATTGGATTATAGTAGACTTTGATTGTAAATATAGCAGAAGAACAACAAGTGAGAAAGTGTTAAGAAAAGAAGGTGATTAGTGTAAACTCATCCTTATAAAAGCAGAAAAACAAAAGTGTAGTTTTAATTATAATACAAATAAAGGAAGACAAATACAAAATTTTAAAAACAGCACAGCTAAATAAACAGCACTAAATTCACAAAAAACTAAATTTAGACAGCACCTTACAAAGCAAACAAACTATATCAATTTATATCAAAAAAGAAAAGAAAAGAGAAAGAACCCAAATTATTTGACTATATGGGATTTACCAGCAAACATTAGTTATGAAGAAATCGAATTTATGTGTTGAAGTATTAGAAATGCAAAAGTTGTAAGAATTAAAAGATTTCAGTTTAAAGCACTAGCAATAATTGAAACAATAATCAGAAACTATACAGAAATGCCTTGGTTACTCTTATTGACACCAATAAATTGGTACTAATAACACAAGATGAAGAAGATTATGAGCAAAGAAATAAACATAGTTGCTTTATAGCAAAACTACTAGAAGTACTCAAAGGAGCTTCTGAAGTTCTCTTGCTAAGATGTCTTAAAAATAAAAAGCAAAATCAGTGTTTATGCCAATTAACAACAATGCTAACTCCAAAGAGTTTGCAATTGTCATCTTTATAAACCAAGAAGATTTAGAATCCACACAATCAAAACCATTCCAATACTATAATACTCAATCTTTTGAAAAGATTACAAAACAAGAAAAGCAACAAGAGGAAAAAGTATACTATTAAAAAAGAAAAGTTGGATTAACAAAGAAGAAGACAGCCAAGAAATGAAATACAAATATAGCACAAAGTATTTGAACAAGGATTCTAGAACCATAAAAGAAAAAGAAAACAAAGAATTACCAAGAAAGGAAAAAAAACTATCAACTGAAGACTTATTATTAGAAATTATTAGCAGACTAGACAAACTCGAAGTATAGCATGAAGCAAAACTCAAGTTAGCAAGCTTTAGTCTTGCAAATCATTTCTAGAAATTACCAAGGTTAAACCAACAATCTTTAATATAGAGCCAAGCTTCTCATTGCAAAATAGAATAAAAAGAACTAACTTAACACAAAGAAATACTCTATATTTGGACAAAGAAACAAAAAATGATAAAAAGAAGTTACTAGAGATAGAAAGAATATATACAAATGAAAGAATTGAATTAAATTTAATAATACACAATATTAATAGGCTTAAATCAAATAGCCAAAAGTTAGAATCACTGTAGAATTAGTTAATTGATAATAAATTAGATATAGTAGGTCTAGCAAAAACAAACATTTTAGTTAAAAAAAGTTTTTTTTTAGAAAAAAATTTAGAAAGGTACAAAAGTATCTGATCAAGTGCAAATCCTGATAAGAAAAAAGACTCAGGTGTAGGATTATTAATTAACCAAAAATGGAAAAAACACTTAGGCCACATAGAAAAAACAAATAAATATATGATTTCTGCTAGCTTCTTCTTTAAGCAAATAGAAATTATAATTATAATAGCCTATTTATCTCCAAATAATAAAGAAGAAAGAAAAACAATTCAAAAGTTAATAATTAACAAATATGTTAAAAGACTACAAGAACACAAATAGAGTTATAGGTAACTTTCACAGGTCGAATAAAGCTATACTGAAGAAATATCAGAATGCTGATATTAATCAAAATTAGTATAAGGTAAATATGAAATTAAACCAATATTTAAAGCCAATACATCACTAATATGAAACAGAAATTTGGCAGGAATCGGATACCTTTTAGTATTATTATAAAACATATTAGAAATATATTGGTAAAATATCCTAAAATTAAAAATAATATTGATTTACCAATATCTTTATCAAAAAACCAATATTAATGTTAATGCAAAAATCGGTATCTTTCAGGATACTTTTCAAAAGCATATTAGTAACTTTCAGAACTCTTTTCAAATGCATATCAGTATACCGATATTCCTATCTAATTACTAATAGTTTTTTATATTTGTTATTACTTTACTGTATTAGTTGTTACTAAAACATTTTTAATTAAAGCAATATGCTTATTAAGCATTTTATTTGTATTATTACAAAAGCAATATTACAATATAAAAAAAAGAAAATACAAAAGCAATGCAAAAATGCTAATATATTCTTTCTAATTCAATGGCTTTCATATTTACTATCAGTAATAATGGCACCTTCTTTAGCCTCTTCTTTATTTGTACCACTATTATTTGTACTGTTATTATTTGTACTGCTATTATTTGTACTGTTATTATTTGTACTATTATTATCTGTAACATTATTATGTATGCCATTATTATTTGTACTGATATTTTCAGTATTAACACTGCTACTTTCTGTTATTTTTTCATCTTCTAATTCATATACTTCTTCTTTGTCTTCTTCATCTTCTTCATCTTTTTCATCTTTATCTTCTTCGTCTTCATCTTCGAAATAATATGAAGAAGATATGGTTTAGGGCAGGGCATTGGCTGACAGCTTTGAATTATCGAACCAGCTCACATCATTGTATCATCATTTTCTGATACATTTAATGTGCAAAATATTTCCACTCACTTGGTCAGTGAGCTGCATAATTTTTTTAACCTAAATTACATAGAACAAAAAGGTCAAATAATTTATGATTAGAATGAGGGAACTGCTATTAGCACTATCGATTTTTATATTTGTATCATAGTATATAGATCAAGACCAGAATTAGTAATATTAGAGATATTGTATTTTCTTAACATTACATACTATGTTTCAATAGCAAAAATATAGAAATTCTCTATAATAATAACAATTATATTAATTACTTACCTACTGGGATCTCTATTGTTTATCCTTAACATGAAGTACTTGATTATCTTTTTTATTGTTTTTTGATTTGGACTGAATGTTCTGTTGGCATTCTATTTTAGCCCTTTCGATATCAGTTTTAGAAACTTCATCAGAATGAAAGTCCCCATCATTAATGATGTACTCAAAATCATCTTTAAATTTGTTCCAACTCATCAAAGAGGAAAGTTTAGCAAGTTTCTTATCATTGGTATTAACTATATGACTAATACCTTGGATACATCTTTGTTTTTTCTATAAAATATATAGATAATTTATAATTAATATCAGTAGACTGGTATTTTTATTAAAATAAAAAAGAATTATAGACTTATTTAGTTACTTATCTAACTAAAATAACTTTGCAAGTTATAAAAAATTGTATTATATTAGTATTATATTAGCAGTGTTACTATTAATATATAATTAATATAATACAATTTTACATAACTTGCAAAGTTATTTTAGTTAGTATAATAAGCAATTAAACTATACTTACTTCTTGATGCCTCTTATTTACTTCAGTTCTTTTTTTGTTGTAGTAAAATCTTTCAGAATCTTGTTTAATTTTCCAAATTTTATATCAATGACAGTGAAGACTTTGGAGAACATATCTTAATTCACTTAATTTATATCTAAAATTGCTCTCCAAAGCCTTACCCACTGCTGATATAATTTTCTTGGACACGTGACATGATATTTTGGACCATGGTTTGGTATGATCCAAACATAAATTATTATCAAGACCACTTAATATTTAAAGAACTTTATTCTACACATTTAAAATAAATATAAATTAAACTGATAGCTCTATTATAATTTAATATGAATACTGCCAAGTGAAAATAGAAAGTTTAAATAATGACTTCTATAAAATAACTATTATTTTATATTTCATATACATAAAACAATTTATATTGATCTTCATCTATATCTTTCAACTTCTCATGTGGCCTTTTAGAATAGCCAAAAGGTGGTTCAGGAGAAACAGATGGTTTTTGCCAGTTCTTTGTATCATTGCCATTGTCTTTTTGTTTACTTTTGTTTTGTATATTGGGAGTAATATTGGTGTTGGTGGTAGGATCTGCATTTCTAGTAGTGGTGATGTTGATGATTGAATCTGCATTTGTGGTGGTAGTGGTGGATGGGCCTGCATTTCTTGTGGTGGGACTTGTGTCACTGGTGGTGGTAGGACCTGTGTATCTTATGGTAGTGGGACCTGAGTATCTTGTAGTGCTATGACTTTTATTTCTGGTGGTGGTGCTGGGGCACACTTCTCTGATAGTGTTGTTGGGATCAATATTGGTAGTGTTACTACTATTTTTGGTAATGGTGGTGTTGGTATCATTATTATTTGTTGTAGTATAGGTATTGGCTTGGTTGGTGCTGGTGGGAATGCTGTTCATTTCATTCTTAGATCTATAAGACCACAATTTTTTAATGGATATAAAAGACTGGTAATACCAGTAATATCACCTAATTCATCGCTTTGATAATGATACTCTTTGTCATATTCATTTGGAACACTTGGAGTTGGTGTTTACAATGCCTTTTTTAATTCTCTTACTTCATTGATTAAAGAATGTATTGCTTTTTTTAGAAAACTTATTTCTAGAATTATAAAATAAAATATTAGACCTATTGGTTCATCAATAGCCTTATAAAAAAAAACTTTACTGAAACTTGTGAAAATAAAATATTTGCCTATATTATTAAAATTACTAATTTGCAAGTTTTTGCTAAATAATAATACAAATGCTATAGCCTAATTTCACCTGTTTCATTATTAGCAGCCGATCTAGAATGGCACTTAGATTGTTTGGTATTTCTATCAGTTGTTGAGGACCTAGACCTGGAATATCTCTTATAGCTTTCTGATTGTCGATTGTTTCGGTTTGATCAGATTTGTGTAAATGATGGATGGCAGTTTTGGCTAGAACAATAGCTACTATGAGATGTCATTGTAGGTGAAATAGATCAATGGTGTGGTACAATATTTATTTTGAAAGGACTTCTGCTACGCATGTTTATTCAAAAAGAAAGATGTAGAAGGTGTACAAAAAATTGTATAGAAACCAAAATTTCAAAATATTTAGTAATATTGGTTTTTCAATTGTTTTATTTAAAGAATGAAAAAGAAAAAAGCATTTTTTATATATAATTTACCTTAGTCTAATTATGTATCAACTATTGAATAACAATAATAGTTATTCTAAATAAAATATAAATGAAGTGAAAAGTATATCAACTAATGTGGCTCAAATAAAAGAATGATATATTATAAACTTAAAAGAATAAATACATTACAATAATCAGTTATCATAAGCATAAAAAAAAGCATGACTTATTTATAGATTTTAGTCAGATCTTATTTTCGGATAATTGTCTCTGAGTTAAAATTGAATATAATCAGACTTGCATAATATTGCATATTTAAAGTGCATATTATGCAAGTTTAATTTGTTTACATTAAAAAAAAGCCTGACATATAGCAGAAACCAAACTGATAGCTTTATTTTTTATCTGATCATAATATCTGATTATAATATTTATATACAATACACAAAAATATATTAATAATG
>CAJVQA010004477.1:0-17514 GCA_910591915.1 Cetraspora pellucida
TTTTGTTTGTTTTGATGCATCTTGACAAGTCATATAAGATGAGCTGGCCAAAACATTTTCTTTTTGCATAGCCTTTGTGTTTACTTTATTTTTATTTTTAGACTTTGTGTCTTTAGCTTTGAATACAGTATTGAGATCTTTGTATTTTGTATTGTTGTTTTCTTTTTTGACCTCAGTTAAAGAAGCTTTGATATGTTCTAAGTTTTCTTTATTGCCTGCTTCATTGTTGAAAAGTTCAATTGTTTCTATGTTCGAAGTTCTGGCCTTTTTGACTTTTCTGTTTAAACTGCTTGCAGAAGTATTTGATATGATTGTGCCAACTTGTTTTCGTTTTCTAGATACAAGGGTTTTAGCTCTTGCTACATATTTTGTAACTAAGTTCTGAAAATTTATTGTTTTTTATAAAATCGATTGTTCTTTACCTATAATTAATAGAGAACAGAAAAGAGTTTTTATATTTATATTTTTTATTTTATATATTATTTGATATAGATTATTTTTCAGTATAATTTTTTTTAATTTTCTTTTAAAATCTTATATGTTTTTTGTTAATTTTATATTTTGATATCTTTAAACTATTTTAAGTCTTATTTTTTTTTTTTCTCTTAAGCAGTTATGCTAGTACTTTATTAAGATTTTGAAATTACATTTGCAATTATATAAATATTCTTGAGGATAGTGATCCTAGTATAGTGGTTGAGTTGTTATCCTCTAAGCAGTAGGTCCAATGTTCAATTCCTATCAGTGACAGATTTTGAAAAAATAGACCTATTTTGGCAAACTTATCTGTGATCTGAGATTTGTAGATCTTGTAATTCTGGTTATACCAAGACTAACTTTGGAAGTGTGCAATATCATACAAATAATCTGAAAAGTATATACTCAGATTAGAAGCCTGCTTGGAAATTCCGAGCAGAGAGGTAGTACAACTTTCAACAGTGCCATCTGTAAAGATCTTGATCTGCTAAAAAAAACCTGAAGCAGGTAATCTGTACAGGCAAGAATCTTTAGATAGAGGGTTTACTAACCTGGCTATCAGTTGATCTAGACATGAAGTTGCATCATGCAGAACTAACTGAATTGGTAATATAGGAGGACTTGCAAGAGTAAACGAGGTAATAGTAAAGTTGTAAAAGAAGGATACTGGGGTTATATAAATTTTGCAAGGGTTGTAAACTAGGTTTAGCTATAATTTGGGATATAGAAGACTCTAGTAACAATGTCTTAAGGATTATTTACATGAAATAAGGCAGGGGTTCTAAGGATATGAGTAAGCATCTAGAACTTCTTGACTGACAACATGTAACAAAGATGTTCTAGTGATAACAGTAAGGATTGCAGTACAGAGAGTTTAAATAGGCAACACTCGTAGTTGGGTTGCAGGTATAGCAGCTAGTGTAGAACCTATATATAGGCAGACTACTTAAATTAGATACCAAAAATGTACATGTGGCTAGATGTACTCTCTAATGTAAGGTAGCTTCTCTGAGATAATCAAATTGTAAGTTACTATGTTCTACAATACTAAATAAAAAAGCCCTAGTTTCCAAAAGACTAGTTTAAATAAAAAAAAAAACATAAATATTCTTAATATCTAAATCTAGCATCACCCAGCCACCTAACTGGTACCTAAGTGCAACCTGCTGCATTATTTCAAGCAAAAGTAAGCCACTTATCTAACTACTTAAAGTTTATAATGAAAAAGTTTTTTCTCTTTTATAACAAGCTTTAAAATTGTTTTCTTTGCTTCTTTTTTGATTTGCTTCTTTTTTTCTTTTGTTTTTTTTTTTCTTTCTTTTATTTTTTACTAGTTTGGTTTTTCTTTTTTGTTAAGTGCTATTCTCTTCTTTTCTTTTTTATTCTACCCATTATTCCTTTATTTTTCTCTCAATCATTAATTTTCTCATATTGAAATCTCTATATTTGTTTATAAAAAGTATTCTAGGCCATTTTCACTATCATATTTATAAACTGTTGTCTTGATTTTGTGCTTAGGAGTTGCCGAGATCTGTTTGATGTTTCTTTTGAAATAAGACCTTTAATTAGCACCTCTCTTATTTTAACTTTTTCTGTTTCTGTTTTTTCAAAAAGAGCTATATATAAAACATATAGAGAGATCCAAACTTTTTCATTTTCTTTCAACTCCTTCTAGGCTGTTGTGATGATCACTTTTTGGATTCTTTTTCAAAAATTTCTTTGTTCTTTGTATGCTGCCAAATGTGCCTATATTTTTTTTGGTTTATTTTGACAGACTTGATACTCTGTTGTTGTGTATACATCTGTCTTCTTTTGTTAAGTTCTTCTAATATTGGTAGTTTATTTATTATATACTATATAAATGCACTTTTTCTGTTATTACTTCTTCTTGTTGTGCAGTTTACTCCTTTAGTTATTCTTAGTCTTTTCCAAAAGTATGTCCAATCATAAATTATAACTTTTGCTTTTGGTTCTAATTTTCTAATTGCCTTTGTTTCTTTCTATTCTGCTTCTAATCTTGTATTCATTATTAATTTGCAAAGCAATCTTGTTGGTATATCAGTATATTTGTTTTTCCACTTTAGATAGTATTCTATCTCTTTGCAACTGACTTCTTCATTCTGTATTGTTTTTTTACTTGTTGCATCTTTTTTCGCTAGACTTTTAGCTTTATCATTTCATCTATTCTTACTGTAACTTTTAATCTTAAAGAACTCTATTTAAATGTTTTTTGTCATAATCAAATCTCTAATTTTCATTACCTATATTATATTTTTCTTCTTGAGAACTGATTTCTGTTTACATATTTTAAACCTCTACTAATGTTTCTTATTGCAGCATTGCTATATGTATATATTTTTATTTGTTTTCTTTTTGGTATTGTTAAAATTGCTGCCTATATCACTACTAACTTTGCTACTGTCAATATTTGTCATTTTTCTAGTTTTAGTGCTACTTCCTTTTTAGGCCATTCTTGTGTTTTATTTGTTTGTACTCATTCTATGTCTATGCTACTTTTATTTCTCTTATTTTCTTCTATTCTCAAATTTGCTGTTCTGTTTGTATATATTGTATATTTGTTTTTATTCTTCATTATATTTCTTTTCAAGATTTCTATCATTTTTTAACTAATGTTCTCTTTTAAATTTTGTTGTCTAATTATCTCCACTTCTAGCTCTTCTATTGTTCTTAGTCTCTTGAGTCTCTGTTTTTCAATCTTTGATTTCTCTTTCTTTGTTACTTTTTTTATTTAGTTTATTGCTATCTTGATCTTGTTGCTGTCTTTGCTTATCACTACATCTAGAATTATATTAATTTTGTTGTTTATTCTTATCTATTGCTGGCAGCTATCTTCTATATGTTTTTCATTTCTTGTGCAACCCTTGCATTTATTAATTTTGATAGCTAGTTTACTTTCTTTATTCTGCATTTGCCAATGCTCTATTAATATTTTTTTCCTTTTCTTTTTAACTATTTTCTCTAATTGTCAATAATTCTGTGCACTATGTATTATCCATTTCATCCTTTTTTTATCTTTCAAAATATACTCCTATCTTATTTGCATTGCTTAAGTAACTTACTTGTTTGTTCTAAAATGTCTTTTAACCTATTTGTTTTCTGGTTTACTAAACATTTCTAATTCTATTGCTTTGGACTGTTCTGCTTTTTTTCCTTTACTTGATAGATCTTGATACCTTTTTAATTGTTACTATATTATAAATCCTTTTTCTCTTGTATCAAACAGCTGGTTTAATATATTACATCTGCTTTATTTATTTTAGTTTCACTTCTTTTCTATAAGCATATATCTATAAGTTTTTTTACTTTGGCTCTATATCTTAGCATTGTTTATAGATTATTTTCTGTTCTTATATTTATATTAAGCTTTTTTGCTTTTAGTAATGTTAAACAAGCTAAGTTACTTTTTCAACCTTTTATATTTTCAACCTTTTATATTTTCTAATATCTTTTCAATCTTCTATATATCTTTTGTAAAATCTACTCTTTGGCAATCTTGTGTTATTCTTAATTTGTTAGCTGTTCAAGACTGTCTTGCCTGTTTAGTCTTGTTAGTAGGCCACTTATTTGTTTCATTACTAATTCTTGTCATAATGTTCTGCAACTACCAAAATCTTTGTTTTCCATTATGCAGTTTTTTAATGTTCTTTGCAGGTTGCTTCTTTGTTTTGCTAGTCTTATTATTAGTTAGTATATTTCACTTATACTTCTTTCTAGCATTTTTGTTAGTTGTAGCATATAATTTAACTTTAGTATTATTACTATATTGTTAATATATATGATCTGGCTCATTGTTATTTTTTTGTATCTAAGATCCTTTATCATCTGGCTGATTATTTTTTTAGCTTTCTTCTTTATTAACACTTTGCTTATTCTGTTATTTAGTCAGATTCCTAATAAGTGAACTATCTTATTCTTTATTTCTTCTGCTATCTTGCTTTTTCCAAAAATTACTTTTCTTTCTTCTTTCTTTACTTTTGTATTTATTATTAAAAGCTTTGATTTGGATTTATTTATTTCTATATCATTTATCTTAAAGAACTCTTTTGCTATTTTTAATATCTTTATTAGCTGTTTTTTACTATTTGCAATCTATGTTATGTTATCTGCATATGCAATAGCTGCTTAATAGTACCTTGTAATGTTGTTGCATTGCATGTTTTTTCTAATTTGCTGCTCTACTGTATAATCTAAACCTTCATCTTTTTGTATTTGCTCTAGTAATAGATCATAAAAAAAGCCATTATATCAATGAAGATTTCATCTTGCCTTGATCTATACTATCTTCTGTTATTATTTCTTCTGTTAGACCATGGGCTTTGATAATTCTTAGCTGTTTCTTGTTAAACAAGTTTAGAATATACTTCATTATTCTTTTAGATACTTTGATTCTTCACAATACTAGTTCCAGACTCTCAAGTAGAACTAAGTCAAATGCCTTTTTCATGTCTTGCAAGAGTATTCATAACTTTTTGTCTTTCTCTTTTGTTTTTTCTATTATTATATTAAGAATATATACTGGTTGTTCTGTTGAGTTATCTGAAAGGCCTGCATAATTTGGTTCTTTTAGTATTTCTTTTTCTATAAACACTTTGGCAAGCCTTTTTGTTATCACTTTCATTACAACTTTTCTAAATGTTTCTATTAGTGCTATTAGTCAAATATTATTTAAACTATATTCCTACTCAATATTTTTAGATATTGGATAGACTTGTGCTATCTTCTATTTGGTTGGTATCTTTCTTACTTCTAAACATAAGTCTACAAAGCCTTTGAATACTTTTTGTGTTCTCTTTTCTGTATGCTTTATTAGGAAGTAACTTATACCTAATATGCCTGGAACTGTTCCTATCTTTAGTTTTCTCAAAACTTTTTCCTATTCTTTTTCCTTAATTTTTTTCTTAACTTCTATGTAACATTTCTTCTTAATGTTTTCTTGTAGTTCATATATTTTTTTTTACTCTTTTGATATCTCTTCTAATTTCATATTTTTTTTTCTAAATTGTTTTTTGTAATGTTTTGCTACTTTTACTCTGATATCTTTTGGGCTTGTTAGTAAATTTGTTTCTTTTTCTATTTGTTTGATGAACCTATCAAGTACTATTTTCTTATAAGGCCTATTTGAGAGATTAACTATCATCTTTTTTTAGTCTGTTCTAATCATTTCACATCTTTTATCTATATTTTTTTTATTTTTTTCTTTGTACTTATTTTCAGTCTTTTTTTTCTAATAATAGCTTTTTCCAACCCTTTATGTTTTCTATTCATGCATTTGATCATTGTTTTTGCAGTTTTGATAACTTTGCACTTATTTTTGCACTTAGTGTTTTCAACTGTTCATTTACTTTATTTCTTTCTTTTTCTGTTACTACTTGGGTTCTTTTTGTTTTTGCATATTTAATCAATTTTTAAAGCTTAACAATGCTTTTTTCTTGTTGCTGTTTTTTTTAACTTTTTCTTCTGTTTGTTATTGTGTTATATACTTTTTTTTTTGGTATATGTTTACTTGCTATTATGATAATTGCTTCTTCTATTATGTCCTATATGTTGTTTATCTTCTTTGCTTTTCTTTCTTCATTTTGTTCCTTTTTATAAATGTCTTTTAGCACCTCTTTTTTCTCTAGTCGGTTTTGTAATTCCTATATATAATTTTCTCAGTTTTCTGATTTTGCTTGGTTATACAGATATATAGTTTTTGACAATTTTTTTCCTTTAATCTTTGTCTCACTTTTTCCTGCTACTATATGTTTGATCCATACCTCTGCTATTACTATTCTGAGATCACTTTCTGTAATTTCTTTTACTTCTTCGATTTCTGTTTTTGTAAATCTGAAACTAGTCTTTCTGTTATTTATATATAATCAATTCTTGTTGCTGCTTCTCTATTTGATCACATGTATTGTTGACTTGTTGGATTCATATCTCTATATGTATTTCTAAAGTTTTGATTCTTCATCCACTTGAAGATTGGCAGTCTTTTGTAATTTGTTGTTTGTGAATATTGTCTGTCTAAAATATTGTCTGCTATATAATTGAAATTACTTATTACAATAATTTGTGTTTGTTTTTTCCTTTTTAAAACTGTTTTTACAATTTTTTGCTAAATGTTTTTACTTATTACTTTGTTATTTGATGGCATATAGACCACAATCACTAATACTTTCAATTGTTTGAAATATAGTGTAATTTCTATTATATATTCATTTGCTTTCTTAACAGCATCTATGTGCTTTTCTATTATTCATTAACTATAATTTCAACACCTAAACTTTTTTTCTTATTCTCTACTGCATTTGTTTAAAAATCTACATATCTTTTGTTTGCTACATGTATTAGGAATTTCTCTTCTTTTTTTGTAAGATTTGTCTCTATAATTCCTATTATTGTAATTTCTTCTTTTGCACAGCTGAACAGATTTTCTAACTTCCAATCTTTGGTTTTAAGTCCATTAATATTGTAATATGTCATCTTTATTTCTTTTTTCTCTTTTTTTTATTTTTCTTTTAATAGTCTTCATTTTGTCTTTATACTTTCTATTTTTTTTTTTCTTTACTCTACTCTTTATTTTCTTAACAAAAAGACTTCATTTTTCTTCTTTCTTCAAACATCTCTCTTTTACTTCATAAAAATTTTTCAATCTTCTTGTCTACATTTATTGGTTCAACTATGGCATCTTTAGAAGTTATTAGGTTGATCTATCTCATTTCTTTCTATTTTCTTTTCTAGTTTTTTTAATTTTTCTAGTATTAGGCTCAAGATATCCTCAATATAAGAATTTTCTTTTTGAGACAGATCTGGGTTACTGTCTCCTTTTTATTATTTTTCAGTTTCTGACTTTTAGTTATTAAGTTTTCTCTATCTTCCTTATATTTATGATATTTGTTAGTCTTCTTTTTTTATTTATTGTTTCTGTTATTTTCATACTCTTTTATATCAGAGATTTCACTAATATTATCATTATTAATATATTTTGTGTTTATGTTTTCTTCTTTGTTTATATATTTATCTTTACTTTCTTTGTAATTTTGCCAAAAGAGTAAGTGATTGTTAAATCTTATTGGCTTTGTTTGTGCTGTTTCTATTTTCTTTATTGATGTAAAGATAATTATTGCTAATCTTTTTTGGTTTTTATTTCTGTTAAATGGTATGTATACTGATCTTGCTTTTTTTTTCTTTAGGCATCATAATAATAATACTTCTGATGCATTACCTAGAAGCTCTATTAATCTTGTTGTAAATTGATTTTGCATATTATACTGATTATAATCTTTTTCATCTAATATTATTTTTGCTAGTTTATGTACTTCTATTGGTAATAATCATGAAATCTTTTTTTTTCTAATTCTTTTGTTTTAACTATTACTAATGCTTTGTATTTAGATCTTTTGATGTATTCTATATAAGCTCCTTTGATGTTTCTGCATATATGGCTTACTTCTTCTGTATTAATATTAGCTAAAAGATCCTATATCTTTAAATATAATTCTGCTTTAAAGACATCTTCTGTTAAGTGGTCTATTTCTTTGTAATCCACTTCTTTTTGTCTTGTATAATTTTTAAACTTTTTTTCTTTTCTTTCTTTGTCTTTATATGCTTGCTGATGCTGTTTTCTTTCTTGTCTTTTTGGCTCTTCTGAAATGATTTTAAGCTATTTGGCTTTTTTTTCTTTAATTCTTTCTATTGCTGCATTTCTACTAAATTTACAGTCAAACTTCACCTTTGTTCAGCTATTACCTTTTTTAAAAACTTTTTGAATTAACTTAATGTGATAATTTTCTTAAAAGATCTATTGAGTATATTTCAGTCTTTCTTTTTTGTTTTCTTTTAGTACTATATATGTTGGTATGTTTGCTTTAAAAGATTTATTCTTATCACATATGTAGTTTTTTGGTAATTATTAACTATGCTCAATTGTGTTTATAAGTGTTGATGGCTCATGATTTTGGTTTTTTGCTTTTAGCTCTATCATTTTCTTATCTATATCTTTGATATTCTTTCTCAGATTGTATATTCTGTTGTCTATTAATGTTTCTTGATCTTTTTCAGTTTGCTTTTCTTTAACATTAATTTTTTCTTTTGTTGTAATAGCTGATGGCTTTTCTGAAGCTATATTTAGAGGATTACTAGAAGTTGTTTGTTGTATAATTGAAATACTTAGTTCTTTTATTTGTCTTATAACTCTCTTTAGGTTTTGGTTTATCTCTTCTTTTTTATCTAGTTGTTTTTGGTTTTTTTTTTCTTTTCAAATATAACTGTTTCTCTTTTTTCAACTTCTTTAATCTTTTTAATTTTTTTAATTTTTGTTTCTTCTTTAGATATTTCTTCTTTGTTAAAATTCACATAAGAGTTAAAAAAGCTAACAATTTTGTTGCCTATTCATCAATAATACTGTGTGATACTATGTACACTTCAGCTATTCTAAGCACTTCAAAAATTTGGCCATAAAGAAGTAAATTCTTTGCTGTAATATTTTTTGGATCATAGACTGCTAAATCTTTACTATATATTTTAAGTTATCTGAATTTTTAATATGTTTTGATAAAATCTTATCTAGTTCTTGCTATTTATATGATTATAGTTTCTATCTTCGAACTCTCTAATATGTTAAATCAAATCTGTGTCCAATAGCAATTCTATTTTTGTTTATACTTCTATTTCTAGGCTTTTCTGTTGTTTATCTATCTACTTAGTGCTCATACTTGTACTTATCTATATTCCTAATATAGTTATTTGTTGTTAAGAATAGCATAATATGCTGTTTGTTGTTGTTTATACTGATAGCTAGTTATGTGTTCTAATGTTGTTTTTTGGATCTAGTGTATTTTTCAATTATTTTAAAAATTTTGTTCAAAACATTTTTAAAACCAAAAAAGTTTTGTTTTAAGAATTTTGCTTATATTGTTGCTAAGACAAAGTATTTGTATTTTGTATACTGAGTCTTTTTCTCTAGAGAGCCAAATAATATTTATTAGACCAGTTTTGCACTTTTTTGATATGTTTATTTTAGCTATATTTTCAAAAAAAGATCAGCAGAAAAAGTTTGAAAGGTTTTTTTTGATTTTAAGTCTTGTTAGTTTATCTAAATTATTTTTTTTGTTAAGTTTTTTAAAAAAACTACATATTTATTTTATTATTATTTCTTAACTTAGTAATTTATAATTGTTTAAGTTTTTGTATTTTATTATATAATTATTTAATATTTTAATTGATAATCTGTCAGTTATTTGAACAAAGATCATAGTATAATATAATGCAGATCACTATATAATTTACTATAGAGTAAAATGCAGTGTGCATCTATCTAAAACTTTTTTTAATACTAAGTTAATAGTTCAAATCAATTATTTAAAAGTTGTAGAGCTTATTAAGATGCATCTAATGACAGTTAGATTATCCAAATCTGACTAGTAAATACCAAAATATTATCAAAAAATGCTTGGCTAACTAGATAAAATTCACCTTTAGGCATTCTTAAAGTAGTCGAAAGATGTTGAACCAAAATTTAACCATAACTGTATATACTAAATGTATATTAAATACTTAATAAAAGTGAACAGCAAGGCTGCCAAAGTTAAAAAAAAAAAAAAAAAAAAAAAAAAAAAACTAGATAAAATTCTATATAAAATTCTATATAAACAATAGTTTGTTTATATAGAATTTTACATAACTGGTCAAGTATTTTTTGATAATATTTTGGCATTTACTAGACTGATTTGGATGATCTAATTATTATTAGATACATCTCAGTAAGCTCTACAACTTTTAATTAATCAACTTGGACTGTTAACTTAGTACTAAAAAAAGTTTTAGATAGGTGCATGCTGTATTTTACTCTATAGTAAATTATATAATAATCTGCATTACATTACACTATAATCTTTGTTAGAGTTTGGGGCACAGAAGCATGCCTATAGACATGTCTCAAGCCTAAAGAGCATGCCCTTATTATATAATGTTTAAAGTTATTTTAATTGGCTAATAAGTTTAGATAAACTAGAACTATAAATACTAAATTAATATATAAGATTTTTAAAAAGTTGTGAACTATATGTTAATTATATAATTTAAAAAAGGCATGCCTATAGGTATAAAGAGCATGTTTTAGCTCAAAGGCATGCCTATATAGGCATATCTAATTTTTTTCTTATATCCTAAACTCTAATTTTTGTCTAGATAATTGGTAGATTATCTTTTTTTTTCTTTTTAACAATCTTGCTATAAACCTTTATTAAGATTTTTGTATATATATTATATATATTTTAGCTTAAGTTTCTGGTCTAACATTCTTTGGCTGCTTCTTTGAGTGCCTAAAGGCAGTCTGCCATACTGATTAGAGATATATTCAGATCCAGAAGCTGTATCAGACTAGCTAATAAGGCTATATATAAATAGTCTTAATTTACTATAAATAAAATTTGCAATTGAGCCAAACTATGCCTTATGTATTTCTATTTTTTTCATATCTTTTTTAATTTTTCTGGCTTTAATCATTTGGTTTTTTTCTATTTTAATAGTTTTTCTTATAAAACTAGCTTTATTAACTTTCTTTGTTAGATTTTTTATCGAACTTCTTTTTCTTCTTTTGGTCTTTTTATCAATTCCTAATTTTTTTTTTTTGTAAGACAAAAGCTTCACATTATTTTTTCTATATATCTTTATAGAAGCAATTCCATGTTGCATTAATTGCTATTGTTACAAACTCTTTCATTTCTTTACTTAAATATAGTATATCTTGCAACAAATCTAGTATCTTTTCGAGTATTAGACCTTTGATTATTTTACATTTTGTTTTAATCTTTTCTTTAGTTTGTATATTCCAAAATAATTTTTTAAGCTGCTCTTTATTTGCTTTTGCCCTGACTTTAGCTAAGAGCTTTGCCCATACTAAATTTATTAATATATTCTCTATTTTTATTCATATATTTTTATAATATTTGCATATTGCTAAATAATCTTGATCTTTTTTTATATCTTCTTTATAAATAATGCAATATAAATTTTTATAAAGATCTGAATGGCATTATGCTAGTATTTTGGCTACTAACAATTTTTCATTTATATATTTAATTAATGTTCTTATACATTTATTTTTCTTTATACTCAAACATTTGCTTCCATTTTGGTTTTTTATTTTTTTTAAAAATATAACCAGTTGTATGTTCTATTACTCTGATCTGGTTCTGCCTTTTTGATTGCCATTGTAAAACTCTATTCTATATTTTTTTTTAAGTCTAAAATTTCTTTTATAAATTGTCTTGTGGGATCTTCTATTACTTCATTTTTCCAACAAATATTTACATTAGTTATTTATACTGTTTCTTTCACTATCCTATTTATATCATCTAGTTTAGCTTCCTCTTTTGCTAGTTTATCTGCTTTAATGTTCTACTTATTATCACTGTCCTTTAACTTTAATTAGTTCTAATTTAAGCTCTTTTAATTCTATATAATCATTAATATTTTCTAATAGATTGTAGTTTTTTCTTTTAAGTCATTGTCTAAATGATCTTTTTGTATTTTTCTTCTTTATATTGGCAATTGCTATTGCACTATCTGTAAAAATTCCAACTGTTTTCTTTTTTGATATCATAAGTAGCACAAACTATATTGCTAATAACTTTGGTTTTGTTGATGACAGCCAGTTTTTTACTTCAAAACATTCTTCACTAAGAACCTTTTTCTCTTTTTTGTCTACTTGTATCCAGCCTGCACTTATGCAATCTGGATCTTGCTTCATATTCTTTGCTTTTTTTTTAAAGATCTGTCTATATAAAAAATTAAATTTTCTTCTGGTCTTGTTTGATTTAAATTTTTCTTATAAATAAGTTTTCTCTTTATTATCCCACTTATTGGCTGCTTCTGAATAATTTTTACTTCTAAATTTATACATTGTATAAATTTAACTTTCCTTTTACTAATGCTTAATTTTATTTATTTCTTTTTTTGTGGCTGTTCTATCATATTATAACTTAACTTCAGCATTTGCTCTTTTTGATTTTTCACAAACTTTGATATTAAGCCTTGAATTTCACTCTTGTTTTTCTACTTTATACAATTTTTATTTTCTGATCTTTGGCCTAAAATGCAGTCTTTGCATTTCTTTAACACTGATTTTATATTTTCTGTTTTTGTGTCTGTTTTTCAATGTTCTGTCAAAACCTTTTTCTGTGTGCTTGCAATGACTTTTTTTAACTATTAGACCTGCAATTTCTTTTTTCTTATTTGCCTTTCATAACACTCAATTTTTTTTTTTTCTATCTTCCAAAACTGCTTTTAGTTGAACTTTGATTGCATGTTTGTTTGGTTTTCTGATTGCCTACTTCTTTTTTATAGTTTTGTTTTGCCTATTCTCTACTAACTTATTTTCTATATCATTAAACCATTTTGCTTGTCTGCCTTTACATGACTGTCTGTGTATTAATTTAAGCTATTATTATAATAGCATTTAATTGCTCAACTTGCTAATTAATTGTTCTATATATATTAATTTAAGTTTTTTTAGTGCTAATGCTACTTTTTTCATAAACTTAGCATCTAGCAAATCAGCAATTCTATTTTTTTTTCTATTCAGCTTTGAACTTGGATTACCAAAATTTATTATACCTTGCAGTTCTTTGGGCTTTAACATTGTATAACTTGCTAAATTGTTTTTTCAAATTCTATTATATAACTTAGAATAGTTGTTATGCCAATTATTTACTATTGCACCAACTAGTAATAAATCTTGGTTTATTCATATTCTTGTAACTAATTCTTCTATGCCACCTGTATTAAGTCATGTATGCAGACTTGCAATTTGCTTAATAGTAAGTTGATCCTATAACAAATTGTAGTTTCCTAAGTTTCTGTATAAAATTATGCTGTTATCTGTTGTTCTTGCTATACCTAGCTTGTTTTTTGCTACTCTTAATAAAGGGCTTTGTATTTTATCAACTACTACTTTTGTTAACTTTGTCATTTGCAGTATATATAGTAATTTTGGAATAATGCACATACTGTTTATATATGATACTTGTGCTATTGTCATTTTTTTTTGTATCCAAGTTTCTTATTGTTAACCATGCTGTTTCTTGAGTTCTTAATCTAATTAAGGAGTTCTTTAACTTGCAATTCAACCAAACACCCAAGAATCTTGTTATCTTGTTGGCATTCTCTTCTTGAATTTGCTTACCTCCAATATTTATCTTTTTGTTTTTCTTTTTCTTTCTTGAATTTATAATAATTAATTTCAATTTTTTTCTATTAATTTGTATATTGTTTATTTTGAAAAAATCTTCTGCAATCTTGATAGTTTGCTGCATTTGTGTCACAATCTATATTGTGTTATCTGCAAATGCTACTACTATTTGTCTCCATTCTGTCTTTCTGGAGCAGCCTTAGTTATAATTATATGGTACTAACACTGATAGTATATAACCTAGATTGCAATCATCTTGAATTCTTTCTAGGAGTGGATCATAAAAAATTCTCTATATTAGTAGAGATAAGACTTTATCTTGTTCTATTCTATTATTAATTTTGATTGCATCTGTTGTGCCCTAATATATAATAATTCTGGTTTGTTTTTTGTAGAACAAATTTAATATAAATATGATTGTAATTTCAGAAATTTTAATTCTTCTTATTGCTAATTCCAGTGCTTCTAGCAATACTGAATCAAATGTCTTCTTTATATCTTGTAGTACTAGCTATAATTCTTTGTTGTTATCTTTTGCATTTTTTATTATAGCATTAATTATATAAACTGGCTTCTCTGTTAAATTGCCTAACAGGCCTGCAAAGTTTGATTTTTTAGTATCTTTCTTTTACAGAATATTTGCATTAACCTTTTGGTAAGAATCTTGATTATGCACTTTCTAAATGTTTTTAGTAATGCAATAGGTCTTATATTACTTAAGTTGTAATGTCATTCTTTGCTATTTGGTATTGGATATATTTGTGAAATCTTTTACTTTTTTGGTATAATGCTTGCCTTAATGCATATTTCTGCAAACTTTTTAAAAATTTCTTGTGCTTGCTTGCTAGCTGTCTGAATTAGCTTATATGTAATTTCTGTTATACCAGGTGCTGTGGTTTTCTTGAGCCTTGCTAACATTTCTGATTATTCTTTATTTGTAATATTCTGATTTAATTCATTATACCAGTTTGTAATTATTGACTTTTTGGGATCATAAATTTTTTTCTACTTCTTTTTTAATATTTCTTAGTTGAAATATCTTGTTCTTAGCTAATTCTGAAAATGGTTCTTTGTTTTTTCTAAAATCACTAATGGTTCTGTAAACAATTTTCTTTGATCATCTATTTTCTCTATTATTTTGTCTATTTGTATTTTTTTACAAGATTTGTTAAGAAAACTATTTAGCATTTTGCCTTGATCATTTCTGATCATTTAACATCTTTTTTCTGTAATGTCTTTTATTTCCTTCTGTTATAGGGCCTCAATTTCACTTGTTCTTCTTGTGTATAATATTTTCCACTACTTTTTTAAATCTTCTATCAACTCTTGTGACTATTTACTTTGAGTTGTATCTATATATGTCTTTGTTGGTAGTTGATATAATGCAATTCTTTATTTAGCTCTTCTATATTGTTTTTTGTTAATCTGATTCTAATATTAATCTTTTCTATACTGATCTATCTTTTTAGTTAAGTTAGAGTCTTTAATAGTTTTGCTTTTTTTATTTTCTTTTTTTTGTTTTCTAATATATTAAATATTATTTTTTTTGGTAATTTCTTCTTTGCTGCCATTTGAATTCTGTTGCATAGAATGTATCACTATTTATCTAATCTGTTTTGTAAAGCTGCTTTTGCAATGTTTTGACTGTCTAAATTTTGTGAAATTGATTTTAATTCTTGTAGTTAAATTCTTTTTCTCAGCTGAAGATCCAGTTCAACTCTGTAGTTTTCTATATCCTTTTTGGTTGCTTTATTCTACAAAAAGATAGTTCTTTGTTGCTTTAATCTTTTGATTTCTGCTATACTGTAAGGTTCAATTAAATGCTCTAGATTGATTTTTGCTATTACTGAACTGTGATTACTATTCATGTAAACATCCATCTCTTATATTTTTGCATTAAATAATCTATTTGCTAGTTCTTTTGTAATTCAAATTTGATTAATTCATAATTCCAAACCTTAATTTAATCATGAAAACTTTTTTTTCTCTGGATTTACTAGTCTGTAAACATCTCTAAAGTCTTGTTTTGTTAGCCACTTGAGTAATGGATCTTGTTTAATTGTTTTTGCTTTTGGACTTTTTAACCTATTCAATTCTGAATTGACTACACTATTAAGGTCTCCTATTATAATTATTTGTATTCTTTGTTGGCATTTGATATATCTTTCAATTATTGTTCTTTGAATTTTCTTTCTTTTTTTTTTGTTATTTGGTAGTATATAATTATATATTCATTTATGTTATTTATTCTTTCTAAATGTTTTTTCTATTGTTTGTTTATGAGTATGCCTACATCAAACCCTTTTTTTTTGTTTAAATTTGTATTTGCCTAAAAACTTCTGTAATTACTTTGATTGTTTAACATAAAAAACTCTTTTTTGCCTAAAATATTTGTTTCTGCTATACTGATTATATCTATTTTGTTACCAATTAACTATTTTTATAGAATTTCTATTTTTTAGTTATTTCTTTTAAGATCATTAATATTGTATATTGCTATGTTTAAGTTAATTTTGTCCTTTGTATAGATTTTCTTTATTAGCATTTGCTTCTCTATTTCATTTTGTTGACTATTTGTTCTGTTTATATCTTCAACTTTCTTTTTTTGACTTCTAAAAGTCTTTTTGATATTTCTATTAAGTAATCTCTCTTCAGCTTTTGAATTATTATTTAGTTGGTATAGATGCTGTCTTGTATTTGCTTCTGAATTAGTATTTGCTATTAGCAAAGAGTATCTTGCTTCTATATTCTAGTTTTTTAATTCAACTATAATGCCTTTCAGGAGTAATTTATTTCTCTTTTACTTATACTTGTATCATTGCAAATATGATGTATTTCTAGTCTATTTAATCTTAATAGTATTTTTTGCAATAATTTTTGCATTTGGTCTTAAATATTATTTTCTTTTGCTTGGTTAGGCTGACTTATAAAAGTATTATTCTCTTTTTCATTCTTTGTATTCTTAGTTTTTATATTGCTTCTAAATTCTTCTTTGTTTATATCAACCTTAAGATCTTCAGTACTTTTGTTTGTCTTCTCTGAAATTTTTCTTTTCCACTTTTGCTTCGTCTTAAAAAATTTAATAATTGTTGTATCTTATTGGTTTTGATTTTGCTGCATCTATTTCTTTTTTGGATACAAAGATAATTGTTGCTAACTTTCTCTGATTACCATTTCTATTTAATAATATGTATATAGACTTTGCTTTTTAGATAGTATAGAAGCAATACCTTTGATGCATTTGCTGAAAAGTCTCTTAACTTTATTGTAAACTGGCTTTGGTAATTACATTGATTATAGTTCTTATTACTTTTAGTTATGCTTGCTAATTTGTGGATTCTAATTGGTAATAACTATAGAATGTTCTCTTCTGTAAGATGATCTATCTTAATTACTGCCAGAGCTTTAAATTTAGATCTTTTGATTTGAATTATTTGTATCTTTCTAATGTTTTTGCATATATGTTTTATTTCTTCTAAATTGATGTTTGCTAGCAGATTCCAAATTATAAAGTAGTTGTATTGGTCTGTATCATCTTTACTTGCATTGGGTTTTTCTATTTTATTTGCCTCTATTAGGCTTGTTGGCTTTATGTATTCTTTTCCCTTCTTTTTGTTATCTCTGAATTGTTGTTCAGAAATTTTTTTTTGTTCATTGCTCTCTTTTGGAATAAGTTTAAAAGTAGAAAGTACATAGATTATTTTTATATAGTTTTATATGACATTTTGAAATTTTCATATAAAATTAAAATATACTACTTATAATACTTTTTTAAATTACAACTAATTTTTATTAAAATTTTACAAAATATAAATAAAATAATTTATCTATTATAGTAAAAT